>PVLD010004176.1:0-18595 GCA_004027595.1 Dinomys branickii | reverse complement strand
AACAAGACAGACAGGCATGGGCCTCCACTCCCATCTGAAGCACCCTCCCCCAGGAATTCCCCACCCCAGCCGCCACTTCCAAGAGCCCTGATCGCCTTTCAGCTCCCCCTCAGGACACTCGGAGAAGACTTGTGAGCACCTGAGGGCCCACCAGCCCTGAGCCCTCCGGGCTTTGCAAGGCCGACTTTTAAAAATCAGAAAGAAGCCGCTGGACTTGTCGGCTGAACCATCGCTGGCCAAGAACCATTTCCAGAACATTTTTACTCCACGAGAATACAGGAGATGGAGAAGAGAAATAACCCCCAAAACCCGCAGGTCTCGGATCGAGGTATTCCTTGGACCCTCTCATAAAACTCGAACGTCCCTCTGTACCCGCAGCTTGATCAAGGGGTCTCGGAGAAGGTCACACCTGGGACTGATGCCGCGCGCAAAGTGGCTCTGGCCAGCTCCCTCCCCAGCCCCCTCATGTAAACCGAGCAGAGGGGGACAAAGGCTTCTCAAACTTTCCCGAAGCTCCCCTGACAAAGGTCAGCCTGGAGCAAAGTTCCCTGGTGGCGGTATCCGGAGAAATGGCAGCAGAAGAAAAGCTCTCAGTCAGCATTTCCTCGGATGGTTCACCAAGCAGGGGAACGCGAGCAAGAAAAAGCCCTCCTGCCCCACCTTCCCTGTTGCTGCACCACCTCTCGGGCACTGGGGGCCGGGGAGGCCACCGGAGGATAGCCGGGGCCCGGCCCCCGGGGTTCGTGCGCCCGCAGCCGCGCTCTTACCTCGGTCGGAGGCAGGGGTGCGGCGCGCTCCGCGTCCTCCGAGCTCCGGGAGGCGGCTTCTGGCCCCGGCGGCCGCTGCACTGACTGCATCGCCGCCGCCGCCGCCGCCGCCGCCGTCGTCGCCTCAGGACAGCCCCCGGAGGCGCTCCATGCCCAGGGGCGCGTTGGCCGCGGCGCGAGTCGCCAGGGTCCAGCCGCGGGTCGGGGGCGCGCCTGGACGGCGCCCCCGGCCGCCGGGCGCTCGCTCTGGCTGTGCGGCTGGCGCGGGTCCCTCAGTCCCGCTGCTAGCACAGCCGGCCCAACCCCTCCCCCGCCGGCTGTTATCTGATCCCGGGCAGGGCCCAGAGCACTCCCCCAAGCCCGGGCCGCGGGCACCTCCCCGCGGGTTTCGGCAGCGCCAGGCCCCTTCCCCTGGCTACGGTTCCCAGGGAGGCGGCGCGGCGGCGGTGTGGCCGGGGGAAGGCGGCGAGGAGTGGAGGGCGAGGAGGCGGCGGAAGGCAGAAGCTCGGCGCGCACCCAGCACCGCGCCCCGCTGCCACTGTCGCCCAGCTCCGCAACTCCTCTAACTCTGTGCCGAAAGCATGCCCGCCCCGCGCCGCTGCTGCCCCCGCCCACAGCGGCCCTGCCCCTGCCCGGCGCCCCCTTTTAGCCCCAGGCCGACACACATGCACACACGCGCACACACACACACACACACACGCACACACACAGGCACATACTCCCGGGGACGCGCGCACACACACAGGTGCATGGCAAGCATACACACAGACATGCACACACAGGCAAGGAAATTTTGGACATGCATGCACACAGCTAGGTACACAGGTCCAGCACCTCATCTACACGTGCACAACACATGTCCTAACACACAGGACGGTTGCACAGGCTCACACACGCGCCCATGCAGGGTGGTATCTGTACTTGTGCACAAACGCACACATCTAAGCTTGTGCATTCGCTCAGAAGCATTTCCCCTTGCACACTGGCATGGGCACATGCACACACACCCCTTCACAGTACATCTCCCCATCTTATGCCCTGGCTTCTCCCATCTCCTGCTTTCTCCTCTTCTCCTCTCCATGTCCCCTCTCTGCCAGCTTGACCCCCATATGACCCCTTCTCTTGCCCACCGCTGTTGAAGGCTCAGACTTCCTCTGCAGCCTGTCCCCAAGTGCCCTGCTCTTCCAGCCTCCTGGGGCTTATTGTCTGGCCCTCACATTTCTCTGCCTCCTACAGGGCTGAGGCCTTTCATCCTGGCAGACAGACCAACCCAGCGCAGCCCTGACCCAGGGAAACACCATTTTATCACTGGCCTGAACCCCAGTTTAGGCCTAGGGCCACAGAGGTGGACTGAGGAAGCAGGTCTATACCCAGAGCATGAGCCTCAAAGGGCTACCCAGCCCCCTTGGCCTCTGCTTCCCCTTTAATGTGAAATATAATTATGTGTCTGCACAGCAGGGAGACTGGCTGCAGGATTCTAACCAAGGAGGATGTCTCTGGCCGCCGCCCAGATCACTGGCAGCTTAGTACAGAGCCCTCTGCAGGCCCTGCCAGCCCAGGTTCCAGGCCCCAGACTGTTGCCCCAGGCCCAGGGTCACCCAGAGCACTCAGCTGACCTCAGCTTGTACTGAGTTTGAAAATCCCACCTCCTCTCCTGAGCAACTGTGGAAGCTAGTCCCTTCACCATTCAATACCTCAGTTTCCCTGTGGTCAAAGAGTTAGTGGGGATTCCCACCTCATAGAGATGTACTGCAGGTTAAATGCAACAAGTATGCCTATGGCTCTTAGCAGGGCTCTGGGCTGGGGAAAACAGAGACTGCTGGGTGCTCGCCACATGCTCAGCTGTGTGCTAAGGACCTGGCTAAACTGACTGGCTGTCACTGTGACCCTCTGGATTAAATACACTCATTGCCCCATTTTACAAATGAAGAAATCAAGGCACAGACCATGGTGGTCACTTGCCTAGCCATAGAGCTGCTGGATGGTGGAGCCAGGACTCAGAACCAGCTGTGTCCCAGCATGAGAATTCTGCCTCCCTGCCTGGCAGCTACTTTAAACTACAGTACAAAGAAAGAGGGGTGTCAAGGGGCGTCTACCCCAATGCCCCCATGCCTGCCCAGTGTAGGCACACAGGGTCCTGGTTTCCTCTTCATCCTCTTCTTCCTCTTCCTCCTCCTCCTGGGAGGTTTGCCTCTCAGGGGACCAAAAGCTCTCCACAGAATGTTCCTCCTCCTTCCAAATGACCAAGACGGGAAATGACTCAGCTCCCCACCCTCTGCTACCCCTATGCCCAGAAGACAGAAGCAGAAGGCAAGACCGAAGGAAGCAGCCCTCAAGCCCCTCTTCCCTATCCTGAGAGCCTTCTCAAGTATCCCAGCAGGAACAGGCCTGAGTCAGCCCTCTCAGTCAAACCCACCACGGGTGCCCAAAGGAGTCCTTTGGCATCCCCTCAGCTGGGGGACAAGAGAATAGACAGGGCTATCACAGAACTCAGGATCCAGGACTCTGACTGCTCCAGAAGCAGGTGAATCTAGGGCAGTGGTGATGAACCTATGGCATGCGTGCTGCAGCCAGCTGTTTGTTGTCGCTGAAAGCTCTAAAAGGTTCCCCATCGCCAATCTAGGGCACCCTAAAGCCTGGAGTGCCCACATACACATAGCCCCCACCCAGTTGCCCACCAGGATGGGTCGTATAAGACCAACAGATCTTCTCCCTGTGCCTTCTGATCAGACCCATTTCACAGAATGACATTACACAGCCAAAAACGTTTCGGCAAAAAAGTAGGCTTGGCTGCCCAAGTCCTGAGCTGAAGGCTTCGCATCCTCCTTCCCAACCTGCTTCCGGAGCCTGGTGTACTGTTTTGCTTTGCTTTGCTTTGCTTTGCTTTGCTTTGCTTTGCTTTGCTTTGTTTTGCTTTGCTTTGCTTTGCTTTGCTTTGTTTTGCTTTGCATTGTTTTGTTTTGTTTTGTTTTTGTTTTGTTTTGTAGTCCTGGGGATCAAATCAAGGACCTTGCAAATGCCACTCAAGCACTCTACCACTGAGCTACAGCTATAGCTCCCAGGGTTCAATTCTTAATCATAATCACGTCCTTTTTGAGGTTGTCCTGGGCCCTCAGTGGATGGTCCTTTGCCAGGCCAGGAGTGCCAGCTTCCCTGTGGGGCTACATCCGTGTTCCAGATGCAGGGACTGAGAACCAAGGGATCAGATATGTGGGCAGGTCTCTCTATGACCGGTTTATACACCTACCTGGGATCCCTGTGTTGCCAAAAGGGGCTCATGCCCTCCCTTCCCCCAGAGGACAGAGGTACCCTGCCTCCCTCCATGTTGGGATGAGAGTGTTCAGAAGTGGCCCAGTGAACCCAGTGGGTGAGGGGGACCCACACCCCAAGCTTGGGTCCCTAGCAGAGGGCTCTTGGGTGTCTCCTTTGCTGAGGTTCCATTTCCCCCTCTGGAAAATGGGGGTAATAATACCTTCTGGAATAAAACATACCTTGCCCTTGTGTGGCCGTGGGAAAAGCAAGAGATGAGCCCAAGTCAGGTGTCCCACAGCACAGAGACATTCCCAGCACTCTCCCTGGGTCCCTGCTCGGCTGTCTCCTAATCTGCAGTTCTCTTTCGTCCTTTCCAGCAAGGGCCTTCTTCAGAAGAAACTGTGGCTGGAGCCCTGTCCCTTCCAGCCCTGGGCTGGGTACGTGATTGAGAACCAGGCGCGGACTTGAGCACCCTCAGAACCACAGGCCAGGGAGGCTGGTGTGGGGTTGGGCGGGGGTCCCGGCACATCGAGAATCCTTCCTTCATTTTGAGGACAGCAAGGCCCCCTTGTATAACAGGGAGGGTGTCCTGAGGGCTGCGGTTTGCTGTCCCTATGGGCAGCAAGCTCTGAACTTCAACCTCTCTATGCAGCAGCTGCCCACTCTTGTGGCAATTGCATCTTAAGGCACTGTCCTGTGTTTGGCATAATTCAATCATTAACGTTTAGGTATAAATCAATCAGTAGCCCCTCCCTGATGTCTTTGCCTGGCCCAGCAGGCAGCGGCACCTGGTGCTCCCCAGGAACACCTCTGGAGAGCTGCCAGGATTTCTCCTGCCCATTCTAGAGCTGGGCCCGGCCTCAGGGCCTCTCGGGGCCAGGCCCCACAGCAGAAGCCCATGCAAATGCAAAACAGGTGATAGAAGCAAATCCCCCAGGCTCTTCATGACACCCACCTCCCTCGGTCTCCCCTCTGGCTGGCAAGGCAGGCATGCCAGCAGACAGATCCCGTTGCTGACCCCTCGGTCACAGATGGTGTCTGCTTTAGCGCTCTTTCTTCACGGAGAGGCCTCCTCACTGCCAGACTCACTGCCCTTCCTCTGCTTTGTTGTTATGTGTTTGTTTTTCTCAATACCGGGGATTGAATCCAAGGCCTTTCGCATTGAGTTACATCCCCAGCCCTTTTTTAAAAAATTCTTGACACAAAGTCTTGCTAAATTGCCCAGGCAGGACTCGAACTTGCAATCCTCTTGCCTCAGCCTCCCAGAGTGATTGGGATTACAGGTGTTCACCACCCTGCCTGGCTCCCTGCTTTGGTTTTCCTAAGCAGGTCACGCTCTGTGGTGTCTTAATGTCCGCCTCTTGCACCAACACGTCAGCTCCTCGAGAACAGAGACAAGGGGTGCAGCCCACAGCCCAGAGTGAGTAATGTCTGCACACTGAAAAAGATGGACAAACGTGAAAGCACCCTCTGCCTGGTGTCTTTACTCGGCACCAGTTGTCTTGGATGATAACGGGCATAACAGTGATGGTGACAGCAGCCGGTGCCAGCTGTGCACAGACGACAGTCAGGTAGAAACCGCCCTATCAGTAGGTGGAAAGACGTCCAGATAGGTGGCAGTGATGACCAGGCGGGGAGGAGAAGGGCCTGTCCCCAGAGGTGCTGTGGAGGGATGGCTGGGCCCTGGTAGGCAGTCACACACACTCACTTCTCCCCAGCCAGTGCCTGCAGCCTGTAGGCCCCTGACTGACCCTGAAGCATTGATCCGAAGCTTCTGAACTTCAGGACTGATGGCTGCCCTGGGAACAGGACACTGAGCGCCCTTCGCCCCTCCCGACATCCTGCAGGAAGCAGGCATTGATCAGCACACTAGGAGCTGGGCTGACTGATTTCCCTTGCGCAAGGCTCTGACACCCTGCGCCCCTCCTCCAGGTTCCCCCGGAGCTACAGCTGTGAGGATGCACTGCACTGCTGTGGCCAGGAGGGTAGTGCAGGCCAGGCTGAAGGCCGGGCTTCCTGTGGAGCTCCATCTGCATCTCCTGAGCATCAAGTGGCCAGGCTCCAAGTTCCAGGTTTCTGTCCAGGCTGTGCAACCTTCCGAGATATTACTAGTCCAATTCCTGATGTTCCTGCCCCACTGTTGAGAACCTGATCTTTGTCGAGGGAGAGGGGTCTCACCCACTCCCATACCTTCCACCACATTTCCTGTGGACCTGGGCCATCATCCCCAGGGCCCCAAAATGGAAAGTGACCCCAGACCTGGCAGTGAGCATTGCAGTGATTGGTGGAGAGATGGACATGTGATTAAAGCCAACCAATGAAAATCAGCCCTAGATTTTGACTGATTCACTAGAAAAGATGCTCCCCTCTTTCCCAAGGCTGGTAGGAGGGACATACTGGGGACACTTCTGCCCCATGTAGAGTGAGCTCACCTGAAATGACCAGCACCCAAAGGAAGCAGAGCCAGGGTTTTGAAAGAAATGACTTTTAGGGCAGGTCTTTTGAGCCCCATAGACCCACCCACAGATTTATGACAGTGAGTCAAGCCAATCCCATTTGATTTAGGGTTTGTTTGTTGTTTGAGATGAGGTCTCCCTAAGTCGCCAAACTGCCCAGACTTGCTATCATCCTGCCTCAGCCTCTCAGAGTGCAGGGATTACAGACCACACCTACCCCATTTTTAATTTAAGATACTTCCAGCAACCTCAAGGGGCTGCTGGTGGAGGCCATAGATGTGTTAAAAAAAAAAAACACACACACACACACACACAGCAAAGGCTCCAAAAGTCCCCTGCACTTTCTGAACCTCTCTCTCCTCCTCTGAGACCGGCACCTCATGCCCCGCTTGGGAGGGCGGGGTACAGCGGGCCTTCTCCCCTCCCTCTCTCTCCCCCCTCCCTATCCCCCCCTCCCTCTCCCCTCCCTCCCTCTCCCCTCCTTCCCGTGTACTCCCTCTTCCTCTAAGGGACAAGCTTCCAGGAAGGCGGGCAAGGCCTTCAGGCCCCAGGAGAACAGGCAGAAAGGGCGATAAAGGGAGGGAGGGAAGTGGCTTCAGTCTCTCGGAGTTAAAAATAGCTTCTCCCAAGGAGGCCTCCCCGCTGGGATAATCCGGCCAATTACCCAGCCCCTCTCCACCCTGGTGGGCACTGCCTGCCTCCTCCCTGTGTCCCTGTCGCCACGTGGAGCCATCAGTCCTCGGACAGGGGCTTCTGCCCCAGACCAGCCCCCCTGCCTTCCTCAGCAGGAGGCAAGGCAGGCCCCCAGAGTGAGTAAAGCCTGATTCTCAAATACTGTAAGAAGAGGTCCTGACCTTGGAGCGTGCATTGTCCAAAATGTGCTGCCCTCCTAGGAAAAGGAATCAAGGAGCATATTAGGGACTGCTTGGTGATCCTGTTTGTGGTAAGCAAACTACAAGAACACCTGCCTGAGTAAACTGAAACATCTGGAATTCTGGGGAGACAAAGCTGTTGGTGATTGTTTCATCCTGGGAGGGGACCTTTACCTCACTGACTTGTGCCTCCAGACTCACCCTTAAGGGCTCTGGACTCAGGCCCACTTAGTGGGAGCCCCACTTTTGGCGGAGGTTCACCTCCTTGGCCTCGCTTCGTTGAGAGGCACGTGGACATACTGGACAGCTCTAGGCTGTCTCGTTTGAATTCGGTCCAGAAAGCATTTATTGCTTCAGCAACTTTCTAAAGTCAAGTTTATTCTGTAAATGAAATAAAACCTGATGACTGGGCAATGAAAAAGGACAAGGCTTCCTGGTGGCTGGGCAGGCGGGAAGCCAGCTCTGTGGAGCTGCCCTATCGCCCTGCTGCCCCCAGCCGGCTCTCTCAAGGCCTCTGCTCTCCCACCTGCCCGGTGGAGGGGTGGGCTCCGAACATCGTTCGCTGAGTTTCCCACAACCCTGTCACAGGCCGCACGAGGGATCTGCGGTCCTAGTGTAGAGCGGAGACAGTCTGGCCGCTAGCTTGAGCTTGTCTGCTGTGAGACTGTAAGGCCCCTTACCCCAGAGCAACCCTATGGGCCTCATTATTCAGGTCTGTGAAGCAGACTTGTGCTTCTGAGGGCTCCAATCCCAGGGAGCCTCTGTGCTCTGGGCCACAAAGTGCCGGAGTCTGGCCTTCCAAGGAAGGGAGGGGAAGTGCTCCTCCCCCCAACACACACACCCATGCTCTGGGGATCAGCCAAACCATCTTGGTCCCAGAGACATGGAGTCACAAAGGCAGAGCTGAAAAACTTGCCAGGCAGTGCACGTCATTGTGATCTCCTTGTAAGAGCCCAGCCATCCAGCACCACGCCCTGTGGGCCCAATCCCAGGAAGCAGAGCGGGCTGGAAGTTGAGTTGTACTCTGCTGGGGCAGTTGTCAGGGCCTTGAGGAAAGGGGGTGGTCTGGAGTCTAAGCCTTTGTCTTCTGCTACAAGACCGCAGGCTCCTCAGCTACAGAATAAGTGTCACGCCCTCCCTACCAGCTGCCTCAGCCCTGGGGCTCCCATGCTTAGCAAGCGATAAGTGAATGTACGACACAGAGCTCCCAAGCAGCAACACATAGATGGGAACACCATAGATCCTCTCACCAGCCTCTCTACAGGCCCCATCCTGCTAGCCAGGTCATGAGCCTCCTCCTCTGCGCCCACAGCCTCCTGGGTTTCTACCTCACAGCTCCCCAAGGCCGTGGTCCCTCAGAGTTCTGTGTCTCCTTCTGACTGCAGACTCCTCTTCCCTCCTGGGAATCCCAGAATTCCACATGTAGGAATTTATCCCACTGATGCACTGGCACAAGAATGTGGAGGACCACCTGGGTGACTCTCCTTGAAAGAGGAACAGTTGTCTCCATTTTGGCTGAGCCTGACCCTATTTCCATGTACTGATACGTCCAGAGCTGGCTAGGACCCTTACCTTATCGGTCTAGTTGAGGTGCTGATGGTAATCTCTGGAGAATGCAGATGTGTTTCCCCAGACCCCTGTTGTTTCCACAAATGAGTCAGGATGAGGCAGAATGTTGAGCCAATGCTCCACACTGTCTGCTGGGATGAGCCTCCGGACGGAGGCTATGACTTCCTGGGGCTTGAAAGATCACACATCAGAGCTGAAGCACCGACCCCAAAACATCAGACACTACCTCATTTGTGTTATGCAGATTACTCTTCTGCATGTCCTTCCCTCTGCATGGGAAGAGGTGGTTTCAGGCCTCCTACCTGGCCCAGCTCATGGCTCTCACCTGCGTCCCACGGTTCTCACAGCCACTCATCCTCCAGCCCCTCCCTTCTTCCCGAATGAATAACACCTGGGTTCGGCCCTGGGCCGAGGCCTTTGTTCCGATGGCCGTCACTGTGGCTGGACTTAGGCCCCCTTGGCTCCCCATAACTACAGACACCCTTAGTGTCTTTATTCTCACCATGGATTGCACTGGAAGGGGTAGATTGGCATTAACTTGCTAGAATTCCAATAACTTTTCATGAGATTGCAAATATAAACCTCCTGGGCTATGATGAGGACTGGGAAGGGCTCTCTATACACAAATACCAAGACGTACCTCCCAGTTTACTCCCTTTGGAGCAGGATGCCCTGCAGAGCCTCTCTAGGGAAGGGAATGTGGCCTGCCTCAGTGCAATGGCACAGCATCCAAAGGAGGGGCTGCCAGCTGATCGCACAACAGCATTCCCCAGTACATGCTAGGTGCTCAATAAACATTTGTTAACTTTAGCTAGTAGCCAAAGTACTTTAAGACTTAGCAGAAATGGTGCACAGAAGACAGGGTGTGGATGCCACCACTGAGATTTTTTTAAAAGCAAAATAGGTACATACATACACATGGGTGTGTTTGGTAGAATATTCTGGAGATGAAATAAACTGGCTACTGGAGGAGATCTGGGAGGTTGGAGGAGGAAGAGGGAGAAAAAGTACTCTCTAAAAGTCTTTTGTGGCCGGGCATGCTGGCACACTCCTATGATCCCAGCACTTAGGAGGCTGAGGCAAGAGGATCGCTGCAAGTTCAAGACCAGCCCGGGCTACAAAGTGAGCTCAAGGCCAGCCTGAACTGCATAGCGAGACCCTGTCTCAGAACAAAAAACAAACAAAAAAAATCTTTTTTATCTTTAAACCATATTCAATGATCCCATGTGCCCTCCAAATAATTACTTTTAAAAACAGCTAAACTGAGGAAGAAGGACCCCTGCCCCGTGGGAGGAGGTTGTCCTGCTTGCTGCCCAGACTGCACCTCCCTCCAGTCTTCCCCAGCCAGTCCAGTTCCCTCCCACTCTGATGCCCTGGGGGACCTGGCAAGTGGGCGACCCCATCCTGTCTGTGGTGATTAATAAACACGCCCATGATGACCTGAATCTCACAGCAGCAAGAAGCAAGGTGTCCTCACACCCATGGACAGAGCTTGCTGCTCCCAGGTACACACACAGGATCCCCCGGTAGGTCCAGAGGTCCCCCTGCACCTTTGCCCAGGTTGTTTTCTTGCCCAAAGTCCTCACCAAGCCCCACGGGTTCACTGAGGCATTGCCTGCTCCGGAATTTGGGCCCAGAGCTGGAGGAAACCCTCCCCCAAGGCCGGCCCCTCCATAACATGGGGGCAACTAATATCGACTCCACTTAGAATCCATTAGCCTGACTAGGAACGGGGATGATAAATATAGAATCCATTGTAAGTCCATGAGTCCAGCCTAGCCCCAGGACATGTCCCTTCACAAACACAGGATTCAGCAATGACCCTTTAAATGGGTCAAACATCTATTAAACCCCGATGTGTACCAGCCATCCTGGAGGGCGGGGGGGCAACAAGTGCTTTGGGGTCAGACAGACTTAGGTTCACGTCTTGCTGCCATTGTTCATGAGCTGTGTGATCTTAGACTCTCTGTGTCTCGTTTTTTTCTCTGCAAAATCGAGAGCACCCCAGTGCCAGCCTCATTGGGCTGTGGTGAAGGTTAGATGAAGGGAAGCACTTGATCCATGGTCTAGCACAAAGCAAGCCCTCCATGAAGACGGACAGCTATCTGGGGGGCTGTCATCGTTGTTTATTGCAGATGGTATTATTGGTGTAGCCTGTCTCCTGTTCCTAGCAGCCCTAGAGTAGGGGGCATATGGGGTAAAGTCCAAGGATGTGTGTATCTTAATGGAGAGAAATTACATTTCTACCAACCTCCAGCTGAAAATTAGCATTTCCTTCTGCTGTGACTTTAGGCCACAAACCCCGGCAGTATCAGCAATGCCTAAGACTTTGTCACCAATCAAAATCACATCCAACTCCAGGCCTGGAAGATGTTTCCAAATGTCACTCATGTTAATTTCTGGTTCAAAGTTACAGCTGGGTTTACACCTGCCTCTCAGTCTAATCCCTAGGCCCACAACACAGGAGCACACTGTCCTTCCACACCTGTGCCCTAACTTTACGACTCCCAGCTTCCTGGGGACTCCTTGTGCTCTGCAGTGCATTAGGGTTGGGACTCTTAAGAAGGGTCCACAGTACACAGGCGGCAGACTATTCCAGAGGGATGGCACCAGATGGTGCTGGACCTGCTGATCACAGTCCCCTCTGGCCGAGGTGCCACCACACCAGCCCTGGTTCTGGCCCCACAGGCCAGCCCTTCCTTTCTGCACCCCAGAAAGGGGGGTCTCATCTGCCCGAGTGCCAGAATCACCATGACCTTCAGGGCACTCAGGCCTAGGCAGTGCCTGAGCCCACAACAGCATGAGGGCCAGGCAGGCAGGTGGTAGTCAGGCTGCCTCTTCCTCCAGGTACCCCAGGGAGACTAGGGTTCTCAGCCCCAGAACCTCAGCTTCCGAGTCTCCTCAGGGGGCCCTCACCCCCCCTGGAGGGCTCCCTCTTTTCCATGATCCTGAGGCTTCTCATGTCCCTGCCACCCCACAGCCCTCTTCAATGCCACCATCTCCAGCCCCTGAAACAGCACTGAGAAGAGGAGTAAGAAGAGCAGGCAGCTGAGCCCCTCCCACCAGGCTCCCCAGGGCAGGTGGCAGGAGGTGAGGGCTGGGGTGGCGCGGGGCAAAGGGCTCTGGTATGTGACAGGCAGTGAAGCCGAGAAAACGGCCTCTCCTTCCTAGGCTGCATGGGGACCCAGAAGCCCTGCCTCTTAGGGAAGCCACACAACCTCAGGGTGTCTGAACTCACCCTTACTGCCAATGGGCTGACTTCTCCAGGTAGCCAGGCCTACTTTCCCCTACCTAGAGCATTTTTGCCATAAGGGAAACTGAGGCAACAGAGTTGTTAAATCCAGGATGACATAGCAATGAAGTAGCTAACTCCCTCCAACAGCATGCTTATAACTGCTTCCCTGGACAGCCTCTGCTCAACATCTGTGGGGAATTGGTTCCAGAGTCCTTGCTGAATGCCAAAACCTATGAGTACTCAAGTCCCTTATATAGAGTGTAGTATCTGCATACAATCTACATACATCCTCCACTTTTTTTTTTTTTTTTTTGAGACAGAGTTTCACTGTGCATTACAGGCTGGCCTCAAACTCACAGTAAGCCTCCTGCCTCGGCCTCCTGAGCGCTGAGATTACAGATGTGCACCACCACACCCAGATTCCCGTGAACTTTAAATCGTCTCTAAGTACCCACACACTTCTGTAGCACAAGTCATCTCCACGGTGCCTAACGTGGTGCAGGTGCTGTGCAGATGACCATTGCGCTGCTTTGTTTAGGGGAGAATGACGAGGAAACGTGCCTGCACAAGCCCGGTGCAAACACTGTTCTTAAATCTGTTTCTGATTGCCGTGGTGGGGCCCAAGGGTGTGGGACCGTGGATGCAGAGGGCTGACTGAACTCTCTCTCTGGAGGAGACAAGTTTCAGGGCTGAAGGCTCCCAGTTCTCCAGTGCCTAAAGGGCCACATTATGGCAAGAACGGGAGGGAGGCACGCAGGGCCAGAAGAGATGAGGGCAGAGGGCGGGCAGTGGGAACCCAGAGGGGCCTGTGGTCAGTGCTGTAGAAAGCCAAGCTCAGTCTGTTTCTGCTGCTGGTGCAGAAGAAAGAACAACTTTTTCTATGGTCCTAGTTGCTTAAAGCCAAGCATAGCTGCCTTGGGAGGTAGTGAGCACCACTTCAGAAGAAGCATGCAAGTAGCCAGGACGGTCTGTCCCTGAGCAGCAGGCCTGAGATGTCTGTATGGAGGCTCTAGTCAGCTTATCCTGGCAGACAGGGCAGGGGGCACTGCTGGGATCAGGCTCGGCCATGAGGTCAGTACCCAGAGCTGCACACCATTGTCCTCGGATCCACCCTGGGCCTTCAGCCGAGCCAGGGCTTAGACACAAAATGAGTGCAGTGAGGGAGGGAAGATGGGGAATTTGGGACTTTGTGTCAGCACATAGCTCCCGCTGGGTGTGGGTGAGTCTGGCTGCCCGGCTGCCCAGTGCTTCCCACTGGGCCCCTCTCAGGGCCCCATCACCGCCCCACTCGGGTCCTGCGAGAACTATGGATATTTCTCTTCTTCTGCACAAACTCAGTTTGTGCCTGGCTGTGCTGTGCCCATCCTCAAGGCTTCTGCTGGAGGATAAGCTCAGCCACAGGCTGTGGCCAGGGACGGTGACTAGGGCTCCACAGCTGTGCTGGCAGGGTGACAACTTCCTGGCGAAAGCCTTCACGCTCACCCTGCAGAGCCGGGAGCCCAGGTTGGAGATGATGATGACCAGCTCCCTGCAGCCCCACCCCCCACACACCTGGGAACCCAAGAGGATGGACGGTGAGGTGGCTCAGCCCCCACGTGTCCGGGAGAGGGGCTGCTCCACTGCCAGATACACAGGACGGCTGGGAGAACCCATTAGAACCCTCGGCTCCAAGGGGCTGGGCCATAGCACAGTAGCACTGTGACTGCCTAGCACACACAGACCTTGGATTGCATCCCCAGCAGCACAGAATCTTCGGTTCCACACCCTCCTTCGACTCCCAGTTCCTCTCAGATCTTATCTCTTCCTCCCTCTTATACCTCCTGTCCATTCCTGAACACACTAGGATCTACCTACCTCAGGACCTTTACACTTGCTGCTCCCTCATTGGATATTCCTGCCCCAGATCTCTGAGTGGTTCATTGTTTTAGGTCTCTTCTAGTTTAAACATGTCTTCCCAGGGATGTGCCTCTTCTGGATATTGTCAGTATCCTCTCCGTCCTGTCATCCCTTCCCTAAACTCATTGTCCTCAATCTCCCTTACGACCTGGTGTATCATTTCCTTATTCACTGTGTTAACTGCCAGCTCCCCTAAACAGGAATGTTTGTTTCATTGACTGCTGTGTGCTTAACACTTACATGGTAAAGGGAGTGGAGAGGAGTTTGCTCAAAGAATCGGCCATCTCGATGAAACTCCAAAGTACACATCCACATCTCCAGTTTAAAAGGAAAGGATAGCTTTGGAGGAAGAGACTTGCCTGAGGTCCACACAAACACGTAGCAGAGCTGATATGATCACCCTAGGAGAAGCTGTGTACCTACTGTGTAGCCAGTGGTGCCACCCAGTGTCTGAGCAGGCTGGGGATCAGGGCGCTACTTCGCTCTTCACCTGGTGGCCCTGACAGGTCCCGGGCCTCAGCTCTGCTGCCCTCGTCTGGAGCACAGGAACCCAGGCCAACCAACAGGCTTGCTTTGTTTCCCCTGCATCCCACGCACAGCTCTGTGGAAGAAGGTGTCTCACGCCTGCTGTCAGAGTCAAACTCAAACTTTAAACTTCACCAGGTGTCCGCCTTCTCACTGGCCCCAGTGGGCATTTCCAGGCTCACATGGCAGAGAAGAAGACAGAGGTGAAGAGGCAGGAGTCACCCTCAGGCCACCGTGCTCTTCTCCAGAAAGCACCAGCTGGCACCTGGAACAGGAAGGGCGCCCTGTGATTATCAATCAGTCAGTCAATGAATCAATCAATCACTTAAGTAATATCTGTCAGGCACTCACCATGTGCCAGCTGCCAGGGTCAGAGCACTGAGCAAACCAGAACCTTACCCTTGTGAAGCTGAATTTCTAGTGCAGATAACAAAGAGCAAACAAACTAAATGAGGAGTTAGCATACCTGGTGCTATGGAGAGAACAAGTTAGGGTGGGAAAGGGGCTGTGGTTTTATGTTAGGCCACCAAAGACCGTGCCAAGAAAGACCCGAAGGGTCCAGGTAAATGAACAGCATGAGCATAAGGCCCTGAAGTGGGCTTAGTCTGGAGTTTCCAAAGTCCTGTGGCTGCGCAGAGGGAACAGGAGGAAGCAGGGTAGGAACCTTGAAGCTCTGAGAAATTCTTGACTTTGTCTCTGAAAAGCAGAGACCCATGGGAATGTTTTGAGTAAAGAGGTCGCCTGAGCTGATTTGGGTGTTGAAAGAGAGGCAGGAGAATCCTGTGGAGCATCCCGGACACCAGCACAGGACCCCGACCCCTCGAGCGCATGGGAGTGGCTGCCGTGGTGACCGTGGATTCTCTCACACAATCTCTGGGTGTGATCTGAGGTGCCTGCCACAAAGTCTGTGAGCAGCTGGGCTCGGGCACTCGGCACGGGGTCTGGCCTGCGGTAGGGGAGGGGAAAGGGAGATGCGGACAGACAGTGATGCGGAGGAGGGCCTACAGGGGCCCGACCAAGAATAACCGAGGCAGAGAGGGCATGGGAACGAGGTCAGAGCCCGGGCTCACTGCGCTTCCTCTTCTGTAAGAGGGCAAGGGACCCTGCCCGGCCTCAGGGGCCGGCCCCAAGCTCGCATGGCCTCTGGTGAGGGAGTTCAGCTCCCTGCTGTAGCCGCTGTGGGCACTGGGGAGTGGGGTTAGATGCTGGGGAGGCCTCTGTGGAGCCCACACCGCAAGGCCTAGTCCCTGACTATTCACGTCCTGCGCCTGTCGCTTGTGTCATTAAGGCCACTCTTGGTTTTCACTGGGTCCATGTGATGGAATCTCAGTCCCCGCTGGTGGTCCCATCCCAACCCAGCACCCAGGGACAATTAGCATCTGTTTCACAGAGGAGGTGAGGCCCAGGGTTGGCCTCTGAGCCCCCATCACAGCAATAATTCATCCAGCCTATTGGGACCTGTCCAGCCCCTGTTCTATCTTTAGATATGACTGTGAAGTCAAAATCATGTTTCGAAAAATGAGTTTGGAATCTAAATTTGTTTAATGTAAACAGAAACAAGAATGTTGTTTTCCATTTTTCTTCCACTTGGGGTCAGGCCCTGTTGAGGAGTAGAGCCTCTTTCAGGCAGGAGACCAGCCAGGGTCATCAGGAATCTCTGTGGCTGTGGGAGCCCCAAGCTTATCACGAAGGAAGCAGGAGTCGTAGCGGGTGACCAGCTGGACAGCGGCCTAGAATCAGGAACAGGCAGGCCCTCTCCTTCAAGGGCTGAAACCACCCCACAGCTGCAGCACCCCCTCTCCCCAGCCCAGGCCAAGAGCAAGGCTCTCCTGGCTGCTGGAGTCTTCCTTCACCAAAGCGCCCCTCCTGAAATTCCTCCATGAGTGGCTCATCAGGAGAGGATGCACAGGACAGGAGGACCTTCATGGCTCAGGCAGGGGCTGAGTCTTTCTCCTGGCCACAAGGGCAGAGCCTCCGTCCCTCCCCAGATCCCACGGCAGAGCCCCCACACATGCTCACTCCAGCTTTGAAAGTGTTTGTGTCTCTTGTTGCACACTGGCGGGCTCATTATAAAATAATTGAACACTTGTAACAGTTTTTCTCCTCAAGGATCCCAATTAAGACATCACTTTACACTCCTCGCCCTGAACCGCGTGAACCCCTCCCTCACAAGCTGGGCCAGCAGTGGCTAAAAATACCTCGGCTGCTTCTCCTTCTGCAGTGCCTCACCCGTCCTGCCTGTGCCCACCCCGGGCAGACCCTCCCTCCCAGCAAGATCTCTAAGCCTCAGCTTCTTCATCTAGGAAACTAGGACTACCATGGTGCCTCCCGTCGGGTCCTCAGGGGGAGCAACATGGTGGCACATGGCAGGCTTGCCCAAAAGAGATCGTATGCTGTCCCCCCTAGTGTCTGAACCACCTTCTGTACAGGAGGAGCTGTGTCAGAGCAGACAGTCAGTCAGCAATCATTCACCAAGCTAATAAAGTATCAGATCTGGGGCTAGTAGGCAAAGATGTCAGGCTCTCCTAATTACGAAGTATATTCATTCAAGAACAAATATCTTTCATGTAGCCAGAATATGCCAGGCCCTGGACACAGAGGCAAAAGAAATATTCTGATGGAGGAGACACACTGAACATGTAAAAGAATCATTTCTGAAAGGGTGTTGCCAGAGGCAGGGATAGGCAACCACCGCAGTCTTGGACAAAGGTGACAGACGCACCCTCAAGCTGACTGGCTGGCCCCATGCCCACACCCCGGGCCTTCATCTCCCCCAACACAGAGGCTGGTGTTGTCCTACTCCTACTCCCAGATTCCCCCTCCACACCTTGACACTCATTTGCAGCCCACAAGGGTCAGCCCAGCCCTGCACAGGCTGGCCAGCCTTGGTGGCAAGGGACCCTCTGCAGCCACTGGGGGCTGGTGTTAGGGATAGGCGCTCTGCCAGGAAGCAGAGGGAAGGTCTTGGGCCTGGAGTGGGGACTGGGGGGATGGGACTAATAGCTGCTAATGGCCTGCAGCTGAGCCCACGGCCCTGGCTCCCCAGGGCCCAGTAACAGTGCTAATGGGCTGCCCTGCGGCAGCAGGCCTTCCCTCCCAGCCCAGGGTCGCTGGGCTCAGTGGGCAAGTGGCAGGGTGGAGCAAGGGTGTGTACCCTCCTCCGCAGTCCCTGCCCTGCAGTCCCTGGAGGCAGCTCGGGGAGCCTAGCACAGAGCTCAGAATATGAAGGATGACATCACCCCTGCACTCCTCATTACAGGTGGGGAAACTGAGGCCCAGGCCTCATTCACCCCCTTCAATTCCACCCCTTGCTCCTGGATCCTCTCTCTTCTCTGCCTCAGGCACCAGTCACAAAACCCAGCTTCCAGCACAGACAGAGGGAGAGGGCTGGGGTGAGGCATCTCTTGCCACAGAAGGCATGTGCCCAGGCCCACTTGGCTGCTCAGACCATCAGCAAGAGCAGCAAAGGAGAGGTGGGACGGCACAGCAGGACCTCGTAATCCCAGCTACTGTGGGGTTTGGGCTTGGGTCTGTCTGCAGCGAGGAGCAAGGAGGGCGCTTGTGATGAGAAGGTGGGGTCAGATGCTAGTGGTCTCTGCATACAGGAAGTGAATGCAGAGGCTGATGAAGAAAAGAAACTAGGGGAGGAGTGGACAGAGCGCGTTCAGGTGTAGGGACCGAGACAGTGGTTATGGGGGACAGAGCCGGATGAGTGGGCGGGTGGATGGTTGGATGACTGGATTGACGGGTGGATGGACGGATGGGTGGACGGATGGATGGACAGATGGGTGGACGGATGGATGGATGGATGGATGGATGGACGGACGGATGGATGGATGGACGGATGGGTGGACGGATGGATGGACGGATGGACAGGTGGGTGGACGGACAGATGGATGGATGGATGGATGGATGGATGGACGGATGGGTGGACGGACGGATGGACAGATGGGTGGACGGATGGATGGACGGACAGATGGGTGGATGGATGGATGGACGGATGGATGGATGGACAGGTGGGTG
>PVLD010004175.1:0-129533 GCA_004027595.1 Dinomys branickii | reverse complement strand
TTATTACAGTTGCTTTGTAGTATAATTTCAGGTCAGGGATTGTGATTCCACCTGACTTTTCTTTATTGCCCAGGATTGCTTTTGCTATTCTGGGTCTCTTCTGGTTCCAGATGAATTTGAGGCATATTTTCTCTAGCTCTGTGAGGTATGTTAACGGTAGTTTGATGGGAATTGCATTGAATCTGTACAACAGTTTTTGACCTGGGGCCCACCTCCCCTGTCACTGCTATGCAGACCTGCCCCTGCTTTTGTCAGATGGCGACCCCTCAGGTCTCAGTCCAGTTCCATGTGCGTCGCTTCTGAGAAGCCACTTATACAATTATTTTCTTTCCTTTTTATTTGAAAAGTATTCCATTTCTTTCTTCTCCTGCTTCTCCTCCTCCTCCTCCTCCTCCTTCTCCTTCCCTTCTTCCTCTCCTTCTCTCTCCTTTTTTGGTGGTATTTAGGATTGGAAACCAGGACCGTCACATTGCTCTATATCCCAGCCCTTTTTTAAAAAATTAATGAGATAGGGTCTTGCTGAAGGGCTGTGTTGGCCAGGCTGTACTGGAACTTTTGGTTGTCCTCCCTCAGACCCCTGGAGTGCTGGCATCACAGGTGTGCACTGCCATATCTTGCTTTAAAAGTATTCAAGTTCTTGAGGTCACGTTACTTTTTGCTGACACCTCACTTTTGGTTCTTGGAGCCAAATGCGTTGCACTGAATTTCTTCAGTGACTGGTTTCCATTTCCTTTTCTCCTACCTCTCTCATCCAGTTTCACCCCGGTTTCCACCCTGACTCAGTCCCAGAACACTGCTCTCATGAGGATCACAAGTGCTCTTTCTCAGGTCTCTGTTCTTGTACTATTTCCACTATTTCCACTCAGTGAGCATTTAACACCCTTCAGAACCCCACTCCTTGACTTCTATGAACTCAAGTCATCCTGCCTTCTCTAGTTTTGACTTTTCTATTTTATTCTGTTTTCTGAGTTCAGGGAACCTTGCATTTATCTTCCTGTATTTCTTATTCATTTGTTTCGGGATTTTTATTTGTTTTAACCTCAGACATGTCCTACAAGACCACATCTTTCCCCTGGTTTTGCTTACCACATATAGGCTCTGTGTTACTGCCCAGCCTTGCCCTCTCCCAGCATGCCAGCCTTGACATATGTGGGCATCTTAGTTTTATCTTGCTAAAGCACACCTTCCAGCCCCCACTTACACCGCCTCAGCAATGTGAGAAGCATCCGTCCAATTGCTCCAACTCAACTGGAAGATACTTCTGATGTCTTCTTCTCTTATTAGTCCTATTGTCTATGCCTGTTAACTTAGTTTGTAAAACACTTTGCATCCATTATGAGGATCTTACTTCAAGGCAGCAAAATACTTTGCCTTCTAACAGGGTCCCTCACTTCTGTTCTTGCCCAATGTGACCACTAATTGTGATCTGTCAGTGTGACTTGAGTAGGTACCACCTAGCAGATTAGTGCAGTTCTGGGTGTGCCTGTGGAAGACTGACACGTAGATCACAAACTAAGGAGGGAAGACTCAACCCTGATGTGGGTGGCACCAATCAAACAGCATGTAGCCTAGGTTAAATAACAAGGAAAACAAGGAGGACATGCTACCCTTCTTGAAAAATTTCTGGTCTTTGCCACTGCCTTCAGATGTGTGTCTCGTTTCTTCAGCCCTCCAGTGCAGACTCACACTGCTGGCTTTACAGTGAGCTTCATGCATCAACTACTGTGCGATCCTCTGGCTTTGCAGTTGCCAGAGGGCCATTTTGGATTCTTCTACTTCTGATTGCAGAGAGGACCTTTGTGGTTTATATCTCTCCTCTTCCTTAAGAGAACCCTAATCAACACACTCCTGGTTATCACACAGACACAAAAGGAACCTTGTAAGACTGTAAATGTGATATATCAGTCTGTTATTTAATGCCTCCAATAGGTTCACATAGCAATTTGAATAAAATATCCATAGCTCACCACGGTGTACAAACCCTCGCATGGCCTGATTCCAGTTTCATTGGTATTGTTTTCCCTCTCCACTTAAAGTACAGCTTCATAACCTTAGAACTATTGCTGGTTTGGGCCAGAAGCTTCTTTCTTCTCAGAACTATCCTGTTTTATATGATGCTTAACATCTGCCTTCTACCACTAGATGCCACTAGCACCTTCTGCCCAAAGAGACAAAGAAATGTTTCCAAATCTTACAAAAGATCCTTTGGGAGGTAAACTTCCTTTTGGTTGAGAACTGCTCATCTAAAGTGACCTTAAGTTCTAATTTCCAAGACAATTCCATGTGTCTGTTATCTAGTTTTACATAGGATCTCCTTCCACCTTTAAAACTGGCATTGCTAGGATGAGGATTGTAATGTTCTGGTTATTCTTCATTTACTCTGTATGTCCTGTTTTGAACATACCAAGTTTACTTGAGGACTAGGGTTTTTGACATGGATCTTCTCTCCATTAAACATTCTTCTTCCCAGTGGATTTTTTTCTTCCTGGTTGTTCAGATCTCAGCATAAATGGTATTTCTTTTTTGGTCAAACTCAAAATAAAATAGAATCTAATCATCCTCTACTGAATCATCTTATTACTGCCTATTTTTATTTAGTTATTTCCATATTTTCCATCTGTGTCCCACTCAACACATGTACAGTAACAGTACTTAGTCTGCCTGATCCATGTGCTGAGTGGACACATGACAGAGGAATGAACATTTGTGACAATCTTCCTCCAACAAGGGGAAGTGTTCCTGTTACATATTAATGCATTCAGGATACTTACTACATGCTGGTTTGTGTAACTTTTAATTAATATTTATTCATGTAATTATTATTATGTAAGCTTTATGTAGACAGGAAGAATTTTCCCTCATTTATAAAATATATTGCTTGCACATTTTAAGTGCATAGCCCAATGAATCAGTGCGTTGATGTGTAGGTACACAGAGTGTACGTTAGCACATAGCAGGGAAAGTATGTGATACAGTTTCACTTTGAATAATGTCAAGATAATCACTGAGTTCTCCTTGAAAGCTATTATATCACTGAGCACAGTCCAAGTCAGATGGGGGGATTTCTTTCACTTCTGCTTTTCTCCCCCAAAGTGTTATGAACACTGTAGGTATTCCCTGCATCTGTAATTACAAATGATTAAAAATATTGTGTTTCTTTAATTCATTAGGGTGAATTCCCATTGAATATGCTTGGTTCTCTCCATAATTCATGTTGTCATTGAATCTCTACTGTGAGATATTAAGGAGGTGGAGACTTAATGTAACCGTTGCATTTCAAGGCGAAGCCTCTGGGAGGTGAGCAGGGTTGTACAGGTTATTGGGGAAGAGCCCTCTTGGTCGGACACTGGTGACTTTTCAGAGAGATTGACTGGAGGATACACACATGCTTCTGTCCCAAGCACCTGCACCTCCCCAGGACTCCTCCAGAAAGTGGTAATCATGAGACACTGTCCCTCAAGTTTGGAGCAGAACTGTGAGCCAATGTACACCTGCTATCCATGCATCTGACACAATTTGTGACGTTATGTTACTGTCAACAGAAGGAAGTTGAAAACACCTTGCCAATATAACAGTTTTTTCATTCTTTAATAGTGTGTGGGCAGTTTAAGGAAGCTCAACTCAGAATCTGTCAGGAAACTACAGAATAGCATGTATCATAGAAGGGCAGGTTCGCACCAATGACTTCTAAGGAATGGCAGGACAGCCTCAGCATCACTTGTTTCTTGAGTGACCGATTTTCCACTGAGAACTATTTTCCTCCTAGGATTACTAAATTATACTATTTCAGTGCTAACAGAGGTTGGCAAAGGCTTATCAATACAGATTCAGAGGCACACAGTTCTCAGTTCACACATCAAAGGCACATGAAATGATTGGACCGAAAAGGGGTTTGTGACAGAGAAGGTGTGGTATTATAGGGCACAGAGAAACGAGGACAGGATTTGCCTCTGAAGCTGTGAGAGAAAAGTTATCCATGAGTTACACAAAACAAGAAAAACCAGGCAGCTCACTGCAGCCATATTTTTTGTAGAAGACCAGGGCATATTGTGAGAAGTAGCAGTGACTGAGAGCAGTTGTTGAAGGGCAGAACACAGGGTACAGAGCACATAATCTCACATGAGTCCTGGGTGCCTGGCTGACTGGACCACATCCCATATTGTAAGAGAACTTTGGCCTGAGATCCTCTTTACCATCTGCTTTCCCAGAGAATTCATATGAAGACTGCAAATAAATGCTACATTTTCAGTTTTAGAAAGAGGAAGTCTGCAGCGAAGGTCTGGAAGCTGCCTCAGTGAGCATGCTGAAAGCAACGGCAAGATGCTTATGAAACACCAGTCAATAGTAGCAGACTAAGGACACGGCCATCGCTGAGGGGCAACCTGGGCTTTCCAAGAACATGGAAAGTTCAGCTAGATTTCTTGTCTGATTGTGATGTCGAACTAGAAGATCAGGAAAAGTGTGGAATAGCTGGTATACCAGCAGCCCTCATCAGCTCATGAAGGGACAAATTTAAGTACCAGCCTTTGTTCTGTACAAGAAAATTTGTAATTGGTTGTCTATGAATCAGTCACTCAATTAATGGGAGAATGGTCTTCTCCGTGTTAGTATACATTTCCATTTCCTAATATTTCTCAACTTTTATTTGTTGAAAAAACTCTTCCCATCTCTGAGGAATTCTTCTCAGTGAATCTCTCCTCAGAAGAAGTCTGAAACCTCAGATTCTTCCCCTTTGTCACCCCAACATAGCCAGGAGTAAAGCTATTGCCTGAAAGTCTCACTTAAAAATGGCATTCTCCTCTCACCCTCAGAATGGTGGCATTTATAGCAAATAGCAAGCATAGTGATGATAAAGATGAGATGAATTAGGACGAGATGGAGATTTCAAAAGAAGTGCCAGGTGTCCAATCAATATCAGATCTTTTCTGGGTTGGCCATTGGAGAAGAGCATCCATGCTATTGTGAAGTTACTATAAAGGACAAGTAAGTTCAGTCAGAGAAAGTGTGATGACCAAAAATGTGGAGTGAGAACACATATTCAGAAGAAAGAAGGATGGCTACATCCGGGCACTGTGCAAACCAGGATCCAGTCACTAGACAGCCCCTGATTAAACCTTGCAGCTGATGATGCCTCCTTGGTTATCCTGAACCATGCGCATTATGCGTCAAATAGAAAGATCAAACTACCCGAGACACATTGGGATGTATCTTCCAAAGCCAGATCACCGTCCCAGCTCAGTGTTCTGTCTGGTTCTTCTCTGTAGTCACTAAGAAGATACTGTTGTTCAGCATATCCTTTATCTTGCTGAACCAGTGTGGCTCTTAAAATATTCAGTCTGCAAGCAAATTAATCTCGTCAAAGTATAAATTATATAGCTGGTGCTGTATTTCTGCTCATGTCCATTACATACAAAATTATGAACATCACTAATGTCTGGTATGACAACAATAAGGATAGATAATGAGTTGCCACCAAAGAAATTTATTTTTTATGGTGAAGTAATATTTTTTTTGTTGTTTTGTTTTAGAAAATAAAATACTACAAAGAGCAAAGAAAGAGGAATGTTACAGGGCAAATAACATTACATGGGACGATAGGGTTGATCTTAAAACCACAAAGAAACCAATTAACTGTGAGAGAGATTCCCCTTCTGCAAATGTTGGTAACTTTCCTGTAGGCAAAGGATGCAAGGATTTTTTCACAACACACTGGAAGAACAGAACATAAAAGCAGAAATGTGCAAATGAGATTTCTGCAAACTCAAATGCTTCTGTTCAGCAAAAGAAACAATCAATCTAACAAGGAGACAATGTAAAAAATGGGAAAAATATTTACAAACTATACTTTGGACAAAAGGTTATAATCCAGGGCTTACAAGTGTCTTACATAAACTCAACAGCCAAAACTCACAAACTAAATTTTAAAGTAAGCAATAGGCCCACATAGACATTTCTCAAAAGGCCATAGAGGTATGTGAGAAACTTCTTCATATTACTAATTCTCAGGGAAACAGAACTCAAAACTACAGTGAAACATCACCTCACCCCAGTAAGAACAGCTATTTTCAAAGAAAAAAATTGGCAAGTACTGGTGCGAACATGGGTAGGAAACTCTTGCATGTGAATACATTTGAAATGACAGAAATGTCTAAAAAAACAGCACTCCATCTTTATTTTAGCACTATGCACAAGTGCCGAACACGGAACCAAGGTATCTCTGATAGACTGACAAAGAAAGCGTGGTTTACACACAAAATGGAATAGTATTCAGCCACAAAATGAATGAGGTTGGGTCATTCAGGGCAAAGTTAGTGGAACTAGGGGTGATTATGTACAGAGGCATAAATCAAGCATAGGAAGGAAAGTACAGCAGGACCTCAGCCAAATATCTCCATAAATATAAACAGCGGAAAAGCTAATCCTGAAAGTTGGCAGAAGAAAAGTAGTTACTGGGGTGAGGAACAAAGGGGAGTGAGGGATAAACACGGCTACATCTGAGTTGGAGGTTTTGGTGGGCGTTGTTCTATGGGGTGATACAGACAATGGCATACTATAGTTTTCCGAAGCCAAAAGGGAAGAGTCTGAATGTTTTCACTGTGTATAAAGGACAACTGTTTGTGCGAGTATGTTTAACCGGATTAAACATTATATCACATATACATATGTGTCAAAATGTCAGATAGTACCCAGATAATATTATACCCAGATAGTATGTATAATATATTTTTGATGTATTGCCTAAAATAAATCCCTAAGTTTATACTTTGAAATACTCTTGTTCCTGACTCCTTATTAAAAATAAATAAAAGTGTCCTTTTGCACCAATATTTTATTGGCTCCCATCAGAAAGCACTTAGGAGATTAAAAGGGTAGAATCAGCTGATTTGATTTTAAGTTCTTGGAAACCAATAATTTGTTAATTAACTTTTCTGAATTTTAGTTTCCTGCAATATAAAATCGGTATAATGAAAGTTGGGTAATAAACAAGGGAGTGCAGACTGAGTCTTACCCTTATATTCAGCATATAGGAAGTCTTTATCCCCAGAAAGTCACTCTGTGGGAATTCAAAATATGACCCCTGTACCAAGAGAACTGTACATCACTGTAGCTCTGAATATGGCCAACAGTGTGGTCAATCTTCTTCTCTGTGCTTACTTTAATAATCTACACTATAAAAGGCTATTTATAATTTGTGTGCTCAATTTTTTATAACTACATAAAAACCAAAAGGAAGATGGCAGTATCAAATTAGAAATAAAGACAATAATAGCTAAAAACATTCCATTTCCTGTCAGTCACACAAAGGTGAAATTGCTGCATCACCCACTATTAAAACAGCTCTATCTCACTCAGGGTGGTGGTGGTGGTGGCAGTGTGTGTGTGTGTGGTTGTTCTTGCAGCTCTGAATTAACTGAAACACCATTAAAAGGCACAGATAATGTAGCCCTAAATTGGAACAATTCCCACACATAGAATGTAAATAAAGAGATTCACTCATGAAAGTCTAATTATCACAGGCAAAAATGATTACAATTATTCCTGCTATTTCCAGGAAGTGGTTATAATAAACTAATGATACATGTAATGTTGTTAGAGTGGACAAATTTATACAAAGTAGCCCTCAAAGGAGAAAAATAGGATGCCATGCATGGAAGGTGCCAGCATGTCCTGGACCCCTTTGAGTTAAGACAAGTTTAGTTTTTTGTTTATTGTTTGTGTTTAATCTTTAGGTATTCTTGCCAAATTTTTCACAATTTTTCTTCCAGTATCTCCTTATACTTACTCAAAATAAACTAATTGGAAACTTCTTGGTAAAAGGGCTATTAGAGTAATCACAAAAAATTGTCCCCTCAAAGGTTTTCATAGAAAAAATAAATCATGTCAATATTCACTCATGATAAAAATTCTACAGAAAATTGGAATAGAAGGTCTTTAGCTCAATCTGATGAAAGCCATCTATGACAAACCAATAGCCAACATCATACTAAGTAGACAAAAACTGAAAACAGTTAATCTAAAATCAGGAACAAGACAAGGAGGTCTGCTTTCACCACTCCTTTTCAATGTAGTTCTGGAAACACTAGCCAGAGCAATTAGACAAGAGAGATAAATAAAAGGAATAAGGATAGAAAAGGAAGAAGTGAAATTACATTATTGTCAGATGACATGATACTCTACATAGAAGACCTCAAAAACTCCAGCAAAAGGCTCCTCAATTTAATAACCAAATTCAGTATTGTAGCTGGATACAAAGTCAACACTCACAAATAACAAACTCACTGAGAGAGAAATTAGGGAAACTGCACCCTTCACAATAGCATTCAAAAATGAAATATTGAGGAATCAGTCTGACAAAGAAAGGAAAGACCTATTCCTTGAAAATTACAGCACTCTGAAAAAAAAAGAACAAAAAGGATTTCAGAAAATGGAAAGATACTCCTTGCTCGTGGATAGGAAGAACCAACATTGTGAAAATGGCCATGTTCCCAAAACTGTTATACAAATTTAACACAATCCTGATCAGAACATCATTAGCGTACCTCACAGATCTAGAAAAAAGATTCCTAAAAGTCATTTGGAACCAGAAGAGGCCTAGAACAGCAAAGGCAGTCCTGGGAAACAAAGGCAAGGCAGAAGGTGTCACAATCCCTGACTTGAAATTATACTACAAAACTATTGTGATAAAGTCAGCATGGTAATGGCAAAAACAAATGAACAAACAAACCAAAGCAAACCTGAGGATAAATGGAACAGATTAGAAGATGCAGGCACAACTACAAACACTCAGTCACCTTATCTTTGACAAAGGGGCCAAACATGTTCACTGGAAAAAAGATAGCCTTTTAAATAAAATAACAGCTTAAAAAAGTACAATTATATGATATTACAGGAAAAATTCATGATATATTGAATAGGGAAAAAAGAAAAATGTGTAGGGAGTGATCCCTAGTCAGTAGGATAGAGGAATATACTGTGTTAGATTATGTGAACAGTTATTTCTTTCTACCTCAGATTTGGTCAAAGTGTCAATATAATGGATTATAGGTCATGAAGTGTGAGACAAATCATCACATCTGGAATTTGTGAAGGAAATACATACTCTAGAACCATGGCCTAGCACTTGCTCTCCCTTAGTGACTTGGAAAATATGAAAGGACAGGAGAACCGTAAGAGCATGTGTATCATCTTTGATCCCGGATTTGGGTGATGGAGAACCCTGCATGGTCTCCCCTACAGTGTGCTGAGAGGGCACTGTTAGCAGGTGCTTGTGGCACACATGACAACTAAGAGCTGGCAGGAAGCTACAGTATGGGCCTCCTAAAAGGGCCTCTGAATAGATAGGAGGACAACCTAGGAACTTCCTAGTTAGGAAGTGATAGACCCTGAGCTTAGCCAGACAACCATGAGGGCAGGGTGAAAGTGTGAAATCCAACCCTGCTGGTTCCAAGCTCAGGCTCTGAGAACACAAGGCAGGAAGACTGCAAGTCTTAGTCCCACCCAGGCAACTTTGTGACTTAGTGAGCTCCTGTCACAAACTATAAGTAAATAAATAAACAAAGGGCAATGGAGGACAGTGAGAGGCCATGTAAGTCAGTGCTCTGGGTTCAATCTCCACTGCTGGAAAGAGAAAGATAGAGAGAGAAAATGTCTCAGTCTTCTCTAGATATTGTACTCTTTGGACTCTATAATTCAATTTATATAATCACAGTTCACTAGAGTGAGCTTAGTGGCAGTAGGTACTGTGGCCCTAAAGTGTTCCCTTGAATTTCCTGTGTTGAAACCTAGTCTCTAGAGTGGTTTCCTCAAAAGCGAGGCGCTGAGGGGGTGATCAGCAGATGAGGGTGGTGTCCTCAGGATGGGATGTGTACCCTTGTAACAGGAGCCCCGAGAGCTGCTCTGGGCTCTTTCACCAAGAGAGGAGGGTGAAGAGGTTATGGTGTGTGACAAAGTACCCCTCTCCAGACACTAAATGAGCCAGCACCTTGGTGTTGGACTCTGCAGTGTTCTGAATGACAAGCCACGCAGCTGGTGGTGTTATAGTATAGCTACCCAGATAACTCAGCACAACAGAGACTGTAATCATTATTGCTTGCATGCATAGTGTGGTGCATGGATTGCAGGCTTAATTTCTTGAAGAGTGATAGAATGAGTGAATGAAGACATGCGTTATCCTGTGTGTGTGACTCCACTTCTGAACTGCTTGCAGGGGCACATATGTTTAGGGAATCCTTCTACTGATGCAGAGTTGTGATCAGAACACATGATGAATGCTTAACTGAAAAAAAATTACAGTGAAAGACACTACCATTAATACACCTCAAAATACTCCGCATTTCGAACACACGTGCTCCACCGTTCTTGCCCCTTTCTGAGGTATGTCTGGAAGTCTTTTTTCTTGTCTTTACAAGGTACAATGGACAGTATGATGGATACAGCTGCCCGGTGCCATCCAACAGAAGAGCAGACTCCTAAAAGCCTGACAGTGTGTCCTCATCTACTTTAGTCACTAGCTCTGGCACCCTGTGACTTCTAGTTCTTCCTCAAAGTCAAAATGACCAGGAAAGGTAACTGTTCTGAGTCATCAGGACCTTGAGGCAGTCACAACGGTGCAACTGAAGACACTCAAGAGGAGGGAGACAGCGCTCCGCCCTACGAGTTAGCTGTCCCTGGAACCAGTCGGAAGTGGTGCCCTGTTAACTGCCTCACTTTTCTGCTCGGGAACTCCCTTGGACTGGACCGTTATACAATGAAAGATTTGTTTAGACTCCTGAAGAGATGATTTCTAGGAAGCTGAGACCAGCAAGGCTGGTTTGGGGTGATGATGAGAAGTCTGATCTCATATAATGCTTTTCACATGTTCCTCTCATCCATATGCAAACCAATTTCCTGGCATTATACAGGGTGCTTTTAGAACACAGCATGAGTTCTAAGATCCAAAGAAATCCCAGGGTGAATGTCTATTAGCATGCATGGACCTGTGCTGGAAGTTGTTCTCTAACCTTCCACAGAAATGAGCAGACTCCAGGAGTGTTTCAGATATATCTATCAGCTCTGTTGCAAAGCTTGGCCTTTCAGACTTGCACCTGCTGTTGCAGCCATGGTGGATCATTGGACATCGAATGGTGATGGGAAGAGAAAGACACAGAGGTCCAGAATGGTTGCTAACTATGTTAGGGAGGAGCATATCACTTCTGAAGGGCACCTTCTCCATCCCATCCCATTCTTTGATACTGCTCGGAATCTATTGGTTCTTCCATGGAAGGTCTCGTTCTCTTGATCTCTACTGAAGTCTGTCCAAGGTACCACCTTCCTAATTTACATCTGAATCCAATCCCTACTTAATATTCCACAATGTGAGGTGACTATGGCCTCCCTAGTGCACTGAATCCATTTATGTGTTAGAGACTTTTCAACAACTGAAATTCAAGTGTTTTATAAGCTGTATTTTTCGGTGTATATCTCCCCGAGAACAAAATTTTCTCACAGGCTTTTTGAGATGAAATGAGGTAAGATTTCACAAGATTGTAACTCAGGGACCAGCCAGGGTTCAGTGTAAAAATACTTATGAACAGCAGCCACAGAGGCTGTCAGAGTGACACCTTCATATAATTTCCCCAAATACCTGGAATATGAGACTTTATTTTACTTTTCAAAATTTATTGCCAAAAGTGTAGTTTCTGACCAACTCCGCATTGCCTGTGCTGGAAACAAGGGCAGAGGCCTCTAATCCCTTGGTACTAGAATCTCATTACATAGAAGCCATCATGGAGCGAAAGGGGAGAGAGGAAGGGGTGTGAGACGGAGAGAAGAGGAGACAGAGGAGAAAAACTAGAAGGAGGTATTGAAGGGAAGCTTATTTCCTGAGCATAAAATCATTCCAAAGATATCAAGTGCCGCAAATTAAACAATCTTTCAGCAAGAATTTTGACAAGGAAATTTCATTAGGGATTTAAATCTCTATGGAAGCTCAAGTTGCTGTATTAAGATATGAAAATTGTGCAAATATTGTTCCTTAGAATGATGTTTGCCGCAGGTCATTGAGTTTCAGTCAATGAAATTTAGAGTGATAAATGTCCTGCTGGAAATAAGCAGAGGAGGCAGAGCTCCAGGAGCACAAGGAGAGGGCCTGCCCTGGGGCGCTCAGGCCCGAGAGTCATTTGGAAGGGAAGTGAAGCCCCAGCCTTAACTAGCTGAGCGACCTTGAGCAAGTTTATCTGGCATCTCTGAGGCCTAATTTGTTCATCTATAAAGCCTGGGCAATTTCCACCACACTCCCTGTAAGCTTGCGATCGTGAAGTTTTAACGCGTGCATCCAGGTAGGCCCTGTGGCACAGTCCCCGGCACATGTAACACGTGAATACAGGTTAGCAGTGATTACAGAGATAAGTAAGGGAGGTGGGCTACCATTTACCTGCCTCTGACTCAGTCTCTGTGATAGATGCCTATGGCTTTACCTATGACCCCGCTGAGGTGAAAAGCTTGAGGCTTAAGAGCTAATAAATCCACCAAGTTCACAAGTTCACAAAGGGATAAATGTTATACCAAAGTCCTCTGTGTATGAATCACCACGTTGTTCTCATTCACTAGTCCATAGGATCCTCAACACCTACATTCTGTTGGCATACTTTTGTAGTAACAGAATCTTAACGATTAGATGGCCTTTGGTAGCTGCTCAGAAAATATTGGAGGAGTGTATCAATGATTATATAACTAAGCACATGCATGCTTGGATGAATTCAAAGCTTTTTAATTTTAAATTGTGCCTTAGAGGCTTGGATTCTCAATGCTCATCTCACTTTTATATTTCAAGGAATTCTGGTCTTTTCACTCATACAGTAAATAATATGTCATTTTATAGAAAACAGAAATAAAAGGAAAATAATTTCATATAGCTTCACAGCTTAAACACTAAAAGCTCCCTTTGGGCGCTTTAGAATACTTCTTTTCTACCCCTGGGCTAAAGAATGTCCCCTTCACGACTTACATGAAAATAATTTTCTACTTTGTGGTTTCACTTAATGGAAACATTTTATAGCCCTGTCTTTGGAATGATAATTCGATACCACAGATAAGATGTGCTGTGTGATAGTTACTTAAAGATAATTCTGTTGTCACTTTAGAATGAGTCCATGTTTTCATCATGGTAAGTGCTGCTGCACTAGTAATGCTATGCCTGTAAGACATAGACCTTCAGGCCAAGAACTCAGGCATGAGGCCATTTTTCTCTGAAAACACACAGTCCTTCGAGTAGATCTCATCCCCAGTGTTTGAAATGATGGACAATGTATGATAGCCAAACGGAGACCAAAATTTGGCTCCATCATTTACAGGTAGAGATTATTTTATTTTACAAACTTTGTATCATAAAAAAGGCCTTGCCTGGTCTCCTGCACTTGACAGTTGTAGATGAAATAAGGGGTGGGAGGATAGAGGGAGGAAAAAGAAAAATAAGCAGGAAAGGAAAAAAAGGAAGATGGAAAAGGGACAAAAAAGAACGAAAAACAAAAAATACCTAGATGTAACAGGAAACAATTTTTAGTAGCAAAGAAGAAATAAGGAGGAAAGAAATCCCCAAGTGTAATCTTTTATACAAGTTTCTCATATCCTAAATATGTGAATCACCACCACCATAAATAGCATTTTAGACACTAGCTTAACAAGAAGTCCAAACCAGAAGATAACAAAACAGTCCACCACACCATCCTGGCTGGTTGCTAATTGCCTGTCAGTGGCAGAGATGCCCATGGTCTGATTACTCACTAAATTTTCAGCAGCCTTCACTTTCCTCAGGGAAGGCTAAACTCACAAAGGAAAGTGTAGTTAATGACTGCATGGCGGGGTGCCTTGCCAAGACAAAGCACATTTAAATTAAATGAAAACTCTTGGTTAGGGAACTTTGCATTTACCTGAGGAAATGTGCCTAGGAATACAGGAGAAAACAAAATCTACATTTTGAAAAGATGTTGAAAGATGGCGAAATCCACACTAATCAGCTGGGGACACTGCCTGTGGTCAGTACAAAATATTTTGTTAAAGTCTGTGTTATGTACACTCAATATTCAGAACACCATAATGCTGCCTTTAGGATTTGGAAATACTTGTCACTGTTCTTACTGAACTAAACAGCTGATCCAATAAAAATACACCAGTGATTCAGCTATAAAAGCCACTGAATGAGAACTACTTACAGATAAAGGAAAAGTTACACACTGTATCAGTTAGGCATTTGACTATAGGAAGTTGTTTGTGAGCCCGCACTCAAGCAGAAGCTGGCGGCTGCTCGTATTTTCTAGTGGCAGATTGTTCTCATTCATGAATGAAGAAAAAGTAATTCATGGTTAGCTACAGTCAATATTGATATGCAACTAGTGTGGCTCAGAATGGAGTTTGCATTGTTTGTTTGAAAACTTCTTATGCAACTTTGCATATTGTCTTATTTCACTAAATGTTAATAGATTTCCTATTATCAGAAATTACCAGAGTGTGACAAGCAGTATGCGAGTGCAAGTTTCATTGCATTTGTTTGGGTAAATAATGAGCTCTTTAAGTTTTTCTGTAGCCTTGTCGTGGAGTGATACTGGGGAAAGCCCGAGAGCCAAGGGGCAGGATTTGCTAGGATTTAGTTCACACAAGTGGTCTGGGGTGGCCTTGAATCAGGAGACCAAACCCCACTACAGAGAAAACTGTCTGAGTTAGTTGCCAGCCATGCTTTGGATGTTAACATCTGCTACCACCTTTTGTCCTTGGCAGCTTTCAAGAATACAGAAATACAGAACACAGAAACACACGTGAAATACAACCTTTAGCAGAATTAGCAACCATGGCTCCGGGGAGAACTGCCTACATATCGCATTATAGAGAAGAAAAATGTGTGACCTACTTGGATCCGATAAGATGGAGTCAGTTTTCGGCAGGAACTGGTCACAACGGACTCCTTGGTAGCCTTCTTTGCACCTGAGGAGAAAGGACAGATGACATACATGCACATGTGGCTGTGAAAGCTTCATTCCAAGATCTCGCCAAGGAAAGTAAGCACCAGTTATACACATGAAAGGGCAGCATATTCATGTCTCTGTTTTATTTGGTTCAGTCTCTTTCTGACACCGACAGGCAGATTCTGGATTTTATTTCTTTGTGGAGAGAGAGAGGGAGATAGAGACAGACAGAGATAGAGAGACAGACAGAGAGAGAGAGGAGCACAGCTTAGCTTTTATAGTTACATAGGAAACACCTAAGGAGTAAATTGGACAGCATCGTAAGATGCCCCTTTTAGAAACCTGAGTAATGCTTTTCCTCACAGCATAGCTCTAGAAGCAGGTGCACTTTATGCAACACACGGTCTCTAAAATGTATTCAGAAACATTACATTGCAAAAGGCTATTTTTCTTATAGAAATCATTTCCCAACACAGCACAGCAGTTGGAGACTTTGGCTGTTGCACCCTTCGTGTTTTATTCTTGTGCTCATTTGCTAATTTGGCATTTCTGAATGCACTTCTCTGCTATTCTTCCCATCAGTGTCAGCGAGTCGCTTTGCCAGAGATTTCAGCATTACAGCGAGCAGGGGCTAAGCGGCAGCGCCATGCACACATTTTTCTCTCATCACTTTTCTCTTCACATTCAGCAAATGTGCAAAGTGTTGGCTTTCTGCCAGGCCTTTTAAGTGCTGGCTTTTCTGCCAGGAAGGGCAAGCTTCCTGAGGCCGGCACAATTTGGTGGCAAGGAGTGTGCCCCAGGCAGTATGTGCACTGAGGCCTGTCCCCCCGGCTATGCGGGCCCCAGCATCAGCCTCCCTCTGGGCCACTTGGCCAATTGGACAGCAGCAGCCTATGGGCTAGAAGTTCAAGAAAAACACAACTGGACTTCCCATCGGGCCTTGAGCAGTCTCTAAGTGGGAAGTGGCATTTGTGGGTCTGCTTGAAGCTCCCTCTGTCATCCTTGGGTCAAGCAGGGAAGTAACTATTGTTGCTTGTGGGATGAGTCTGTCCTACTTTCCCAGGGGGAAATTGTGCCACAGGAACAAAAATCAGATTTAAGAAAAAATCTTCTGGCTGTTATCGATCTAGGAAATAGACAAAAACAAATTCTGAGACTGCCGCTAGAATATGCTTTGATTCCTAAGTGTAATAAACTATCAGACAAGGTTTATTGCAACCACAGCAATAGCACTGAATGAAGCCAAGGTAAGTTTTTCCACCTTTTATTGGGAGCCCAGTTGGAATTCAGGTAATCAGGCAAGTTCCCTTCGATAGCTTTTTAAGTCCGATACTCTGAACTACACCTGGCAATTTTCCGTGCAGGTTGAGAGCAAACCCCTTTCGTACATGGATATGCCAGGAAACTCCCAGAGTATTCAGAAATAACTGGTTTATGCAGACACATAGTTTTGTAACCTTTTAAACAAGTGTATTTATTGTACTTGAAGCAAAACAGTCCTATTGCTAGCTTTCTAATGCTAAAAGTCCAAACACCGTACTGAAACACATTTGTGAGGCAGAAATAAATTCTGTTTTGTGAGAGCTACCCTGATCGTATTGTGCCCTGGACCCCATAACGCTATTTTCATTTTTCCAGGGTCACGAGTTACATTCTGGGTTATGCGTGCATTCATCTTCGGAGAGGCTATTTCCAACACGGGGGAGACTTGAAGAATCCTTCATTGTTTCCATCTGCATTTAATATGAAAATGGTATCCTAAGGGGACAACAGCTTTTAAGGAGAAGTGCTACTTTTTTGTTTTGTTTTGCTTTTTAAGGCTTCTTTGTTGCTTAAAATGCATTATTCTATTTGGGTATAGGAAAGAAAATAAGGAAAGAGGTTTGAGATTTTTCCAGCGTTAACCTGATTTGCCATAATTCTGGGCTCCTCTTGAAGTGCGGAGGCCTCATGAGGTATTGGGAAAATCTCAGGCGAGTGCACTGCTCCTGTCTTCCTAGCCCCGGGCCCCAGAAAAGTAAGTGGGATGGGGCTGCTGCCCCCTTGCACAGGCGGGGCAGCCCGGCAGGAACCTGTGATTGGCTCTGCAGCACATTCTGCCTCTTTGTGAAGGAGGCAGGAGACACTGCTAATTGGTGCCAGGTTTAAAGAATACCATATTAAAATTCCCATTTAAAAATCACACATATATCACCTTGATAAGTTCAGACTCATCCAAACGTGAAGATGGAATGTTGCTAGCAGGCAAGGCCAGTGAAGTGGAATGAATTTGCAACAATATTAAAGATAAGGTGCAAAGGGGAAAGAAGTCTTCAAGTGTACTGCCATTGCATAGATTGGGACTGGTGGGCCTTCTCACATGTGATAAGCACGCTTTTGAGAAATGTCATTGCACTTCTTGTTTTTGTTTTAATTCATAGAGAGGATAGTGAGAGCTTCTACTTGGAAAACACAATTATAGCAGCAAAAGAAATTTATATATGAGAATGATCTTTCTGTGCCTCTTAAAATATTGAAACATATATGTAGTTATTCATGGTAAATGCAATTTTACATTTTTGAAGCTCAAATCTTGCCTTAAGCACTTCGTATTCAATCATTGTTCTACTCTACCTTCTTTTCAAAGCCCACTCAATCTGTCTGTTTTCTTTATTCCTTAGAATTCTTATGCCACAGCAGCCATATTAAAAGTCACAGTACTCCCCAGTTGTTGCCAGGGACATTTGCTCCTTTAAACTCATGGCCTCAGAGTACACAGTGTGCTCAGAACAGGAAATGAATCCAGGGTTGACAAAGGGTCGGGTCAAGAAAGATTGATTGCCAGCAGTGAAATAACCACAAAGCAAACTCAGAATGCAAAAGGTGAGACATTTTACTTTGGAAAAGAAATAGCCTCAAATCCTATGTGCTTATTCTGAGGTGAAGGAGATCTTTCTTGATCATACTGTTGAGTTTTTATTTCCCAGTTTATAAGGAATGGCATCATTAAGGTTACAATAACCAAAGCAGACAAGAGCACATAAGAGTTCATAGGGAAAACCATGATAAGGTTACTTGGAAATAAGAGATTTGTCATTTGTAGTGGGGAAAAACAGTAACAGGGGAGAGGGTTGCTGAGCCCAACCTCAGTAGGGAAAAGATCTGCCTCCTTCTGAGCCTGAGGGTCATGAGACCCTGGGGCTTCCATTCTGGGATAGAGATTGCTGCGCAGGCTCAGATGCCTGCACTACCTTGCTGCTCCTTACCTCACTCTGGCTCCCCCCCTCCGCCCCCCTGCTCAGCTGACTACGAGGTAGCAAGTACCTCCTTCTCTTACATTTTCCTCTCACACTATCCCCAAGAAAAGACCCAGTGGTGGGTTTCAGCGAATACTTTCAAAAAGCAGCCCTCAAGACAAAGACAAGAAAGGAATGATATGAAAATGTGAAAATACAAGACTCATTTTCCTTGGCTGGAATTCAGTACTTGTGTGGTCTGGTATGGCGAAGCAAGAGTGCGCCACGTTGTGATCTGGGCTGCTGCAGAGGGTCCTGAGGGAGCGATTCTTAAAATGGTCAGGTGACAGGCTTGAGTTCTCCTGGAAATCACTTTTCTGGAGCCGGCGGCCGATGAGGACTATGGCTACACTGTTAACTTCAGGCCATTTCCACCTCTTACTGCCGAGTCTCATGTGCCAGTGCATGTGTGCGAGTCCAGATCCTCAGTGATGGCTGAGTCAGAACTGGTCATATCGGTGATGGGTGGTGAAGGCTGAAGCACACCCGGATATCCGCAGCCTCCCTGCACTACGTATTATCATTCCACTTCTCTCTCCTTGTGCTGTGAGAAAAACCAAATGAAAGGAAAGAGCACAACCTTGTTTCACTGGGTGAACTGCACTATCCTCTAGTGTCCCGGCCGTTCATTCTGCGGAAGGCGTTTTTGTCCTTTTACAGCTGTCTTCTTCTCCACTTCTACCTTCTTCTCTGGAATTTAATTGGCATGGATGGGCCAGCCAAAACTTTTTTTAACTATCTTTCTATTTATATAATAATGATTAAAACATACGTGTATATATTCTGACTTTTCCACTTAGTTTTTCTTTTTATTCATTCTTTGCAATACAGGGAATTGAACGTAGAGCTTCCTGCCCACTAGGCCACAACTTCACCTCTGAGCTGTGTGTCCAGTCTGTCTGTAAATTTAATTTTGAGGCAAGAAATCCTAAATTGCCCAGGTTGCCTTGAATTTTCAATCCTGCTGCTTCCCAAATCATTGGAACCAGAGGTTTGCACCACCATATCTGACTTCTACTTAGTTTTTGTATGGATATACTTTAGATAAATCATTTCATATTGTTTTCAAGTTTAAGCTCAAATAAAATGAGCATGATACCAAGAAGAAGAAAAATAATAAGGCATAATTAGTTAATAATATATACCATTTTGGTCATCTTTATACCTGGACTTTATGCCTTATATCTACAAAGATGGATTTCAGATAATTTATGGAGTGAAATATGTGAATAACACAGATCTGCTCAAATGTTTGTTTCAATTTTTGTGCAGTACTTGATCTCAGCAAAAATTCCATTGGAAGCATACAGATCTTCCTCTTGGGGGCTCAATTTTAGGTGTAAAATGCTAAATAGCATTAATTAATGAAGGAAGGAAATGGTGGCAGGTAATTTTGTGATTTCTTGACTATAGACATTTTTATTCTTAGAAGAAAATGTAGCTATCCTTTTTGAGGTTACAGGAAAATAGATACTTCCTAAGGAATGCATAAGTCCGCCAATTTCAACAGGCCTATGAGCTGTTGATTTGAAAGAGGAATACTCCCCCAGGGATTCTTTCCTATTTTTTTCCAGTCCCCCAGCCTCAATGTCAGCTTTTAAGGAAAATGGAAAGACTATCAATCAGACTCAACTTTACAGAGGGAGAGTGTGACCTTTATGGTATGGCCTGCTTTTGATCCTGGATCTTCTATTTACTAGTTGCTGAGTCTTTCTGTGGTGTATCCTTTCCTTCATCTGTATAAAGGAAACAACATTTGCTATCATCTAGAATCATAATTAAAAATAAATGATATAATACCCGTGGTTTGTGATAATCATTTTATAAATGATACTTCGCAAAATTCTTTGCTTTTTAAATTAATTTTCTTGGTATATTTTAGACATACATAATGATCACATTCATCATAGGGAATTTGTACCTGTTCATGATATATCTTGATTTTTCTTTTCCCATTCCCTCCCTTCAATCACTCTTCCCCTCCTTATTTAAAAAGGCTTCATTTCCAATTTTTCCTTCTTTTCATTTTTTATTTTCCCTTCCTTCCTTTATGCCCCCCCCAGTTCCACTTCCCATTTGAACATTTTCTTCCTATTTCACAATATCTATTATATATTTCAATCCTCATTTGTACTCTCAGTTTCTCACACCAGAGAAACAATGCAATATTTATATATGACTTTGATTTATTTCATTTAAGAGTAGGTCTCAAGGTACATCCATTTACCTAGATATGTCTTGAGTTTATCCTTCTTTATTGCTGAGTAGTACTCCATTGCAGAAAAAAAAACAAACCTCCACATCTTCTATATCCATTCATTCACTGATGGGCATTTAGGCTGCTGTCAAGAGTTAGCTATTATAAACTGGGCTCCTATAAACATGGGTGTGCATATATTGCTGACATATGATGCTTTTAATTTGGGGAGAGGAAGATATCCAGAAGAGGAATAGCTGGGTCAAATGCAACCTTTAGTATTAGATTTTTGAGGAACCTCCACACTGATTTCCACAGTGGTTTTACCAGGCTGCACTCCCACCAATAGTGAAGTATTCCTTTCTCCTCACAGCCCTGCCAGCATTTGTTGTTAGCTGATTTCTTGATAATAGTGATTCTCTCTGGAGTGAGTAAAATCTCATCATTGTTTTAACTTGATCTCTTAAATTACCGGTTATGTTGAATATTTTTTTCATATATGTATTTGCTGTTTCTACTTCTTCATCTGAGAAGTGTCTGTTCATTTTAGATCCCCATGTTTGGGCTGGATATTTAAGTTTGAGGAATAATAAGTAAAATGCAATACCTGGTGAACAGAATTTAAGAAGGATAGGCACAAAGATAGAGAGATAAATTAAGAGAAATATAGTAGAAGTAAGGCTGAAGGACAAGGGATGATCACTCCAGCTTTGGGAAACTGGAGAAGAGCACAGAAGAGAAAGAAAGAAAGAGAAAGCAAAAGAATATTAAAGTAAACTAGAAGACTAGAGACAATGTTCACTCACATGGCTACATCAAAAATTCAGGGAAGACAACTGAGGTAAGGGAAGAAAATACTGAAGCAAACAAAACAAGCAATACAGGTAAACACTTAAATTATCAAGAGCATAGATGGAAAAGGGAAAATAAAACAAAACAAAACACAAATAAAAAAGGAATAAAATTCCTTTGGCGGCCACATTCTGCTGTAGTGTAAAAATCAGAGCCCAAATCTGTGCTGAGTAACCCTGCCAAATCTGAAGGAGGATTTCTCCTGGGTGCAGGGATGGTCTTGGCCTCCAGATGTGGGGACCAGGACTAGAGTCTCTGGACACCAGTTTTTGGGACATGCCTTGGTGGCCTGCTAACATCCCTTTACCCTGTTTGTCTCTGCATTGCTCCCCCAGTTGCTGTGGTGAATATGGATATCACAGCTTTTCACATAAGGGAATAGAATCTGAGAAAAGTTATCTCCTGAACAGAAAGAGCTCAAGTCAAGTCTTTGAGTGATATTCAAGCTCAGTGTGGTTGACCTTAAATCCCTGGCTTTACTTGTGGTTCCTTTTTATATTTTCTGTGGAAATACACTCCACAATGTCCTTGTGGTTAGGTATTTCACAATAGGTTCCAAATATCATGAAGTGAGATCATAGCTTATTTTACAAATGAAAGACCTAGGTTTGTAAATTATTATCCAATTGAAAATGTTCTTAAGCAAATCATGTCATGGATACTTGTCACTTATTTATTGACAAATTTCCTGAGTTTATACTGATTTCAATGGTGCATATCAACAACTAGGAATAGGAAGACTGTCTGGGAGAATTACTACTAAAGAAAGATGATTTATTTTCTTTTTATTGAATCATATATAGAGAGTGTGCAATATAATATTTTAAAATATGTATAAATTGTGGAATGATCAATCAGGCTTATGAACATATGTATTCACATACTTATGATTTATTTATGGTAAGAACACTTAAAATATCCTCTTAGCAAATTTTAGGTTTATAACACATTGTTTTAAATTTATCACCAAATTGCACAATAGGTCTCTTGAAATTATTTACCTACACATCATTGGTGGTGTGCAATCAGTAAAGTCATGATGCAGAAAAGTAAGAAGTTACTCAAAAATTTGAAAATAGAACTATCATATGATCAAGTAATCCCACTGTATACTTGGGGCATATATTCAGATAAAATGAAATTGGTATGTCAAAAAATCTGCATTTCCCTGTTCCTTGCACTATTAGTCAAAATATGGAAGATATGAAATCAATTTAAGTGCTCATTACAGTGAATGGATGAGTGGATAAAGAAAATGTGTGACATATTCACAAAGGAATCTACATAGTCATAAAAAAAAGCCATGAAACTCTGTCACTTACAGCAACACTGATAAACCTGGAGTACATTCTGGTAAGGAAGACCAGCCAGGAAGAAAGAGACAAACACTGTTTGGTCTTACTCATACATGGAATCGAAAAATGTGGAGCTCAGCAAAACAGAGCTCAGTAGTGCTTACCAGGAACTGCGGGGAGCTGCACACTGGGGAGATATAAGTCAAAAAACAATGGCATTCCTTGGTGCCACACTGTCTTCAATTTTAAAACAAAGAGAAACAAAAACTAAATCCAACTCATGTAACAAAAGCAATTGTTGAATTTTCATCAAGGCAAAATAAGTTATATAGCATTAAGGGGATTGGGACTATAGCAACCAGAATTCCAAACTAGGCCTGGTCTGAATCCAAGGTATATGCTAGTTGGACCAAAACTTTTCTAGCTCCAAAGATCCTCGGATTAGAGTTCCTGGCTCAAAGGCATTAGTGGTATTAGAGCAAATCCTCTTCCCCATCCACTCATCACTGAAACTTAGATCTGGGTTTGACTATGGAGAATACTGTGACACTGATTAAAATGCAGAGCTTTCCTTAGCTAAATTGAGAATTTAATTCTATAGTCTTATTTAAAAAGGAGCAATAATTAAGACAGCAAGATCTTTAAGTTAGCCAATTGGTAATAAGATCACCTACAGACTGGCTGTAGGTGTAGCCTTTCCAAATTCCTTTTAATGATCAGGATCTGGAATTGAACTATTATAATTTGCAAAGTAGTAGTTCCCTTCATACTCATGGAGGTTCCCAATGTGTTATCAGTAGCTTTCAGATGTATCATGAGTCCCATAGCAGATGCAACCATTAGTTACAATCACTCTGATGTTTCCTGCTAATGGAGTTTTATCTTATATCTTAAGAAAGTGTAGGGACTTGCTTTGAAATGTACCCCTTTAGCAAGTTTCAGTTCATGAATAGATTAAGGCCAATTCTTCAACATAAAACTCCCATGATTTCAGTTTTGGATTGAAATCATCTACTCAAATCAAGGAGGTACACTGCATTCACTCTTTATTTGAGCCATAAGGAAAGAAAAGGAACAAAAATTTCAAGTCTGAAGGGTTGAACAAATATATCTATACAGGTGCATTTACTCAGCTGCAAGTTTTTCTCAGCTGCAGGCAGAGCATTAGTGGGTGTGCTCAGCAGCTGCCCCTGCACTTCTCTGGTCAATTTCAGCACTAGGGAGCCTCCACCCCATTTCTATCCATCACTTTATGCAAACATGGCACATTCACTCTTGGAGGGTGTGATAGTTAAACTAAATGGTATCAGCTTGATTGGCTTGAGTGCAACCTAGGGATTATTAAAGCACATTTCTGGAAGTATCTGGATGGGCCATTAGGATATGACCTTGAGTACAGTATCTGGCCTCTTCCTCCAAGTGTTGTTTCCCTGCTACCATGACCTAAACGTATTTGGTACAACAAGGCTGTCCACCAACATCCTTTTTCCTTGGACCCAACTTATTCACTAAATCCTCTGAAACTCTGAGCCAAATCCTTTATATGATAGGTTTGTGCTATTGTTCACCAGCCACAGGAAAACTGACTAATACCGAATGTCAATGGATAAGGAGATCTCACATGACTTTGAATCAATATTTTGACCTTTATATACATTTTTGCCCCTATACATCATGAGCTTCTCTTGGACCACACTACTTCATTCGTGAAACAGCACAGAAGGAAGGCAGTACACACTTCAGAACACAGAGAAGTCATATCCAGAGCAGCTCTGTGGGGTAAAAAACACATTGTATGCCATCTTTGATTTTATAATACTTCAGAAAAAAATAATTCAGTTTTGACAGAAGGAGATAAAAAAGTAATAGGGTGGTCCCTTGGAGGAAAGTCTTCACATTTTGAATATCAGAGATTTTGAAATAATAATTGTTCTTATGAAGAACAAAACAATTATAGGGTAATGACAGATGTATAATGGATGGGATTTTGCTTCCTGTCAATATCAGAAAATGATTTTTTAGTATGCATGAATCTATTGTGACAAATGTGAAATTCTAATTTTCAAGGAATGAAGCCTTTTGTGAGAGGCAAGGTATGTTTTGAATGAAGAATGATCTCCAGTGCTATCATTGAGAAGAGTGGTGGAGAAGTAATAATAATCTCAAAGATCTTAGATGCCTCTGTCTGGATGGGGTGAGCACAGCTTGATTTAAACCGTACTCTCTGTGTGTCTATGTGTGTGTGTCTGTGTGTGCTTGCACATCCTGCTCTTATTTCTCACCAGTGCATCTAACCATCACACAGTAGAGGCAGACAACTTAGATTCTAACTGCAGTGTCCAAAGAGAGTCAGGCTCTCTTCCCCTACTCTTGTATTGAACAAATGTTACACAACTGCCTTTGATATTTCTCAGCAAATAGTAGACCAGGATTCACTGTTACATCCACTCCTAAAATTCCTCATCTTTGTTGTAATTAAGTATATTACCAGAATAAAGAAAATAGCCTATCACAGAAGTTCTCACGCTTAAGATCTACTCTCTGGCATAGTCTTTCATCTGTTTCCACTTGCTCAAAATTATAAAGCTGATTAGTTCAGAATAAAACAGTTACTATCATGCTCAATTCCCACTTCAGCAGGAAAACCAAACAACTGCCACGGTTGAGCTCTCCTAATGCTGCCATATTAGCAGCATGACCCATGGCCCTCACAAAACACCACACGTGGGGTGAGGAAACAACAGGTATTTATCTTCTCACATTGCTGGATACTAGAAGTCCAAGATCAAGGTACCAGTGTGGGTGGTGTCTTGTGAGATTTCCATCACTGGGCAGAAGATTGTCATCTTCTCCCTTGTGTCATCTGGTAGGGATGACTCGCTCTTCCTCTTGTTATAAAGTCACCTTCCTGTAAGAGTGAGCCTCCATTCTTATGGTCTTCTTTGCATAAAATTTCACAGAGGATGAGGGGTCCAATACATTTAGAATTTAGAAGAGGGAGATAGTTCTGTCCATCACAGTTACCAAGGTATAAAAATGATACCTACAGACTAGCAAAGACCACAACACAAAATCTCCTGTCTATGTATACAGTTGTCAGATAAAATATAGGACACTAGTTAAATCTGAATTTCAGTTAAACAATATTTTTATGTGTATCACATATGCAGTATTTGGAGTATGCTTAGACCAAGAATGTATTCATTGTTTATCTTAAATCCAAGTGTAACCAAGTGTCCTGTACTGTACTTCATTTGCTAAATCTGGAAATCTTACATATGTGGAAGTGAAATAACATGAACAGTGAAGGAAGTAAGAACTATCAAGAGGAACATCTCAATGAAAGTGTAATACAGAATATATTTGTAATGACTATATTCCATTCTGGCAATTTTCACAATCTCTTGTTTAAGGTGTGGATACCATGCTTACTTGTGTAAACCATGCAAGGCATATAATGCACTCATACAGTGTAGATGAGTAAGATATAAATTTCATTAACTATTTCTTTAAGTGGTCAAAACACTGAAAGGTAACTTCAAGAAGTAGTGATGATCCAATGAAGGAACGCTCCCTGTAAATGTTGAGTGCAGGTTTCTGACTTGCTTGTGCGGGTCACCAGCTACTGCTTTGCATAAAATCTGAATCAATCATAAGAACTTGCTAGGCAGTAGCCCAAGTGAGATAAAGGAAAAAAGGATCTATTCTTCCTGCTTTATTTGGCATCTTGTGTTATTTGGGATGATTTTGATACTGAGGCACTCACATGCTATTGAAATTGAGCAGTGGTGGGCACAGGTGTGTACCGCAGGAGACTGATAACCTACAACAACGATGGAACATAAAAAGAGAATCCTCTGCAGGACTGTGGTGTCCTTCCTAGACCTCAGTATTCTGGGAAGAAGAGAGTGACAGAACATGCTATCCACGAGACATTAAGGCAGTTGTGTAGGTGATTCCCTGAAGCAAAACAGTACATAGCTTGATAAGAAAGAGTGGAAAGAAAATAAATCCGAGAGATAATTCTTATTTTAAAAGCATTATGATTGGCATTATAAAGGAGAGAGAGAGCTCATTAGCAAACAAACTGATAAAATCACTCACAGCATGCTTCAGAAAGAAGTGGTAATAATTATTCTCTCTCTAAGAAAAGGGGCAAAGGATCCATGCCGTGTCACTCACGAATCCGTTTGCAGCTATCACAGAGCAAGCTGCAAAAAGTCGCACAGCTTTCTGATTTAATTAAGTGAAGAAAGGCACAAAAAGACTTTTACAGTTCAGATGCCTGGATTGCAGAAGGTTCTACATGAAACATGATTTTCTTAAAAAGACATTTTAGAAACCCTTAGAGTCACCAAACCCTCATTCAACAGCATAATTTTCCATTTCTCCCAGGACATTGTATAATCAACTAACAGGGTGCAGTATTTCTGGCAGCTAAAGCAAGTGGGCAGCTTTGATCAGAATTCACAATAACATATATCCCTTGTGTGATAAATGATTTACTGCTGAGGATAAATGGATATAATCTTTCATTATGTATGACATTCATCAGAAAATAGGAGGCTTTGGACTGAATGGGAAGTGATTTTATATTAAAAGCTTCGTGCATCTCAGACTGAGATGAAAGTGAAGTCTGCCCTGAAAAAAGAAGAAAACACAAGGCTCAGGTGTATGGGTTTAAATAGATGCTCAGTTAAACATAATCTTTAAGTTTGAAAATCTGTTAGGAAGAAACCAGGGAATTACGTGACTAGAGCAATCTCAATTTTACACAAAGAGCCCCATTTCTTAATAATTTCTTAGCCATTCTCCTTGCTTTACTGTGCCATTAAGACCAATTTTGGAAAGTGAGAATAAAGACGGAGTCAGATGCACGGCCAACAGGAGAGAGGGCTGTGAAGGAAGCGACTTGCTCAGGAACCAGTGCTTCATATTAAAGTAGATAAATCAAGACCTAGAGGTCTTGTGTTATTTAGTTCATCTGTCATTTAGAGATGCGAAATTAACCAGCAGGGAGAGGCCAAGTATGAAGGGTTTAGAACACCTGCCTGTGAGTGGTTGGGAGAGGCTGTGAGGGAGGGGTTGGGAGGAGCAGAAGTAGAAGCTTAGGTCCATGGCCGGCGGGTTTTCCGTATGAACACCATTGCAATTTTACATTTTTTAAATTTAAAAAGTGTGCCTAATATGATGCCATACAAAATAGCTTTAAAACCCTCTTCGTGTGCTTTGTTGATTGTTTATGATGCACTTTTCATATATCATCTTAATTCGATTTCCTGTAACAACCCCCAAATACCACAAAATATCTTAGATACAAAAAGTAGCACAACCAAATTAAGCCAGGTGCAAGTACACGTTCTACCCTAAAAGGCACTTTGCTGCCTCCAAGGAACTGCGGAGGACATCATAAAGAGCACCTGGTGAAAACCTCCCCATGGAGTAGCAGAAACTCTAGGACACGGATGAGGGCACTTCCTAGGACACCAAGGGCATGAGGCCTGGAAGAGGGCCCAGGGTCCACATGATCTGTTTCTAAAGCCAGGGCTGTCTGCTATTTCATACTTCCTCTTTAAAAGCAGACTTATTTCCGAATTCACATCCCATCGGTAATAACAGATTTTTGAGTCTTTCCAGTGAAAATGTATTTTCTTTTGAACATTAGTCAGTGCAGTTTTATAGATCATAGTTCTTTGTGTTTTCACCCCAACACACACACACCCCACACCAACATTGGTAATAAACCCAGGTCAAAAAAAGGAAAAATACCAAAATCATCAGCATGGACCAGATGGAATACTGAACCATATTCTAATTCTAAATGTTGATGGAAACTGGCAAAATCATAGAGTGATGAAGGGTAAAGTAGCAGAGGGAGGTTAGAAAGCAGATCTTTTGACAGTGATGTGGATATGCTTGTTGACATTTCATTAAAACAATGCCAAATGAAACCTGGCACAAGTAAGTCATTGATAAGCAGTGATGGTAAATTCAAAGTAGAATTCAGTGGAGTAGAATTAAACTTGAGTGCTTGGCAAGTTGAAATAAAAGTTTAGAAGAGGAGAAGTAACTTGAAATCAATTAAACTTGATAATATTTTTGTTACCTAGGGGGAGAGAGAGAGAGATCTGGTAGCAGTCAGGTGGTATATGATATGTAGGGTGTTCGTATGTGTGTTGTATGTAGGAATCTCTTGACCAAAAAGAGCTATCAGAAAGTTCTTCCACAACACGTAGAATAACAGAGGAAGAAAGATCCCATTTCTTTCGCGACCTACTCTACCTGCAAATACCAATGCTGAGAACTTTAGCAAAAGTTAGATAATCCTCTTGACACCCCCAGATGAAAAGGACATATTGTTATTACTGCATTATGGATGAGCAGACTGAAGTTAAGAAAAATTAATTTCTGTGTCCCAGGGCACACGGAAAGCACATGCTAGAATTTGGATTTGACTTCAAAGTTAAACTGACACTGGAGACTGTGCTCAATTTTCTACCTCTTGTTGCTCTTGACTGTTCCGATAGCATTATGTATACTTTATAAGTTCTCCATTTCAATATTAGCTCTCCTTGGAGCAAGGCAGGGTCTACCATTTTACATTTTCACTGTGTGGATGAAGATAAAAGACAGACCAAAATGTAATCACTTCCTCACAGACATTTAATGGCATAATTTAATAAATCTGAAAATGCCTCAAAGAAAACTACCATAATATTTAATAAGGCTTTGGAATTAACATATTAAGTACTCTAACCTCTTAATTCATATGTTCATTTATAATTAAATGTACTGGAAGGCTAGAAACTTGCCAGAACTATACCAGCAAACCTTTACATTTGAAGACTAGGCGTCTTCCTCAGTCCTCCCAAGCCATCCCCACCTCTATCATAGACACTGGGTATCTCTGCCTCCACAAAGGGACACACATTCATGTTCGCAGCCTGATCAGAGTGTCAATTCATGTATTCCTCTGAGCTTTCATCCCTCCTTTGCCGACAGGGCTAATCTCCCCAGCCTGGTGCACAAGAGAGCTGTGCCTACTAATTACTTAGAGTTCATAAACTTTTTTGAAGATGAAAAGATCTAGTTTTCTCATTCTGTTCCTTGGCTTCAAATAAAAATGTTACATTACATAAAAGTTTCTGAGGGATTTATTATCAGACCTCTATCTTCAGAAAAGTCACACCACAGTTACAATTACAGCTTTAATGACCCACTCTAAAACTTCCCTAGGCTACAACATAATTAGTTCATTTTGTAATTAGTACATTTAAAAAATCATCTGTCAGGAGTAAATAAGAATTGACTGGGGCTCCTGGAAGTTATCTCCATTATGTGATAGAGAAAAGGCAGAAGTTATATTTTCCACCTACAACTTTCTAGCTTCTGTACTAGACATTTACAGAATTTTACAGAATTCCCCATACAGACTACTCAGTATTGTTTTCTTTGCAGTTTAAAAGATGAAAAATGAAGTTTTGGAATGATTAAGTAAATTGATCAAATTGCAAAGCTCATACAATGGGGCTATGATTTATGCCCAGAGCTTTTGCCCAGGATTTATCATTGCTGAACATTGGAAAGCTTTTAATGACTTTTCTTTTGCACACAGCTGTCTGCTTACAGATTATAGTCAATGCTAACTTTTGCTATAAGCAAGGATCAGGCATCAAGCCCCAGAGGAAAAATGATCAGAACCATGAAGATGAACATCCCATTCTTGGTGTATAGAAACCTCTGTCCTAGGACACTGGGTTTTGTCTTGTTTTGCGAAGTATTCACATACAGGAGGACCTATGAGTGTGTGAGGAGGAAATGGATTGAGACACAGCTCGCTAGGGAGACTTTTTAAAAACCACACAGAGGCCGGAGGTACAGCTCAGTGGGCTAAGTGCTTGCCGCTGAGCACTACGGCCCTGAGTTCGATCCCCGGTCCCGGAAAAAAATAAACTAAAATAAAAACCACACAGAAGCACAGAGGTGTGGTGGTGTGGTGTGCTGAGGATTACAGTAGAGGCCCGAGAGCCTCCGGCTGAGATCCAGCAAGCTTGTCCATGATTACTCACAACTTTCACCGGCAAAAATTATTTTATCACTACCTCTTACAGATGGCTTCGTTTCTTTCAACAAACCAAGGAACCTAGATCAAACCATGGAAAAAGCAAAGCCAAGAACTTCAGTATAAGATTATTTATGTGATATAAATTCATGGTTTAGGATCAAGCCTCAGATGGATGAAAATGTTTCTAGATGTGAAGTTGATGTAATTTCAACATACCATAACTTTTCCCAAAGAATTATTTTTCTTTATTGTTACAATCCTAACATTTAGTTTCTTTGTGAATAATTTGGAGAGGATTCATCCCTATGTTAAACCCACATGAACCAATAAAAAAGAATAAAAGACCAGTTCTCATTTTGAAACATGTAATTTCATAGTACTAGATTGCTTTTTGTTGATTAAATGGGAGCCATTTCCCTCCATAAATGTGGTTCCTAAAATATGCTATAATATTACATCATTTTAAACATCAACATTCTAGTGGTCAACACATTTCCATTTCCCATTGTGGGATAATTTATTCTGGAGACCCATCCAGTTGTTCTTTACAGATTCTTTAAATTACACAGAAGCGCTTCTGCAATCAGTGATAATCAATCTCCACCTTAATTTGTTTCCTATGATGTTATTGGACATGGAATAGATAGCAGAACATCGAATCTCTCAGGTGTGTGATTTTCTCCTAACACATTTCCTCAATAATTATGTGTGCTCATCATGAGATGAATCAGGCCTTCATTTTGGTTTGGATGAAGAAACATAAATTTTATCAGGGGTCACTGCAGCTGACTTCAATTTTCATTCTTATCAGCAGAGCACTGTCAATTTGCTATATCTACATCTTTGTTATAGAACTTCTGCACAGACTGGTGACCCCGAAATGCTCGCCCACTGTGTCTCCACACCAAGCCTTTTGTGGAGAATACTACGCTTGAGGCCACCTGCATTTAAAAAGTTACCTGAATCCTAAAAATTAAAGCATTCTGTTCATCTTGAGAGCTTCCTCCAGCTGTCCTCTATATAAATATTCCACCAGTTATTCAGGATCTGCTGTTATTTCTAAGAATCCCACTTACATCAAAACATCCTCAAGTTCACATTGTGTGTGTGTGTGTGTGTGTGTGTGTGTGTGTGTGTGTGTGTGACAGAGTGAATATTTATGTCCCTTCCCTCACTCAAATGATGAAACTCTCAGCTCAGTGTGATGGTAGGTGGTAGGTGGAGGTAGAACCACAGGAGAGTGATTGGTCAGGAGTGAGGAGCCCTCAGTAATTAGATAAGTGCCCTACAAGAACAAGCCAGGGGGCTTCTGCTTGCTTTGTACCATGTTGGGCTGGAAGAGGGCCCTCCTTCGAACGCCACCAAGTTAGTGCCCTCATCTCCGACTTACCACATTCCAGCATTACTGAGCAGTAAACTCACTTGTTTTCAGGTCAGCCAGTACATGGGCCAATTCAGAACAGCCCAAACTGGTTAAGACAGTGTCTACCTCAGAACCTTTCACTGACATGCCATCTACTATCTGCTTCAGGGCAAACATTTGACACAGTTCTTTAAGAATAGCAGCCATAACAATATAGACATTCTTCATTTAACAACCAAATTAAGTTCCACTCCCGCAGCTAGGTTCCTAACTGAACCAGTTGATAAAGGAGGAGTTGTACATAATATGTGCATTATGATATTCAGAACAAAGAAGTGGTCAAAGGAAACTCCAGCTGCAGGACTTTGCCTTTATCTGAATAACTGTTAGTGCAGTACTATAATGTATAACAGGACACAAAGCTATAGTACTTCACTACTGTCCAGTACAATCAGCACAAATTATAGCACTGTATAAACAAGGCACACACAAAAAGAGACAGTGAGGCTCCATAAACAAGATGTACAGAACTGCACACACCCAAACAAGAGATGGGTTCTAAGTCTGAGCAGTGTGTGGTAAATCTGAGCATTTGTTCAACAGTTAGATCATGAAGGGATGTCTGTATTTGCTGAATACACACAATGCTAATGTGATTTAGAGAGGTTTTATTAATAGCAAGTCTCTACCCTATGGTATTCTTGATTTTAGTCCCCTTTACTAGTTGAAGAAACTAAAACTCAAAATTTTCAAACATATAAAACAAACAAAGCAAAAAATACTTTAAAATGTAAATATGTGTGTAGAGAAGCTAAAATCACAAACTAAAACATGCCACAATAGAGGGAAATCATGTCTGACACACAAAGTGTCAGAAATATCAATACAAACTGTCAAGGTTCTAATCCAGGTCTTTAAAACTTCAAACTCCATCCTCTCTTTTTCTTGAATCTGAGTCAAAATATTTAGTCTCATTCTTTGGAACCTAAATCATAGTAATGTGAGTGGACATACAAAATGGCTTCTCCAGCCCACTTAATATTCAAAAAATAAAGGTCAAGCTTTTATGTAAAAGACTATATTCATTTTTTATTTTGGTCTTTAAGAATATAAAGTCACAAATTCTATGAAACACAGTTAATACACTTTTAATAAGCAAAAGATGTGGATTTTTTCTATGCCACAGTCGTAAGCCACTAATTTGGCTGGTCAGGGAAAAAACAAGTTAAATATATTTATGAATTGGTAATTAAATAAGAACTATGTACATGGCTGATTTAAAAACTCTCCTCTTAAATACCATGATATTCTTCCTGTTAGACTAATAATGATAGACATCAATCCCTATTTAGAATTAGCAATTTTCTTATCTTGTGTGCAAACCTGATCGTTTAATTATAGCATAATCCATTGGATATCCAGGGAGAATCAAAAGTAATCACAGTTAAACTGAAAAGGGAAAAGTACATATTTATCAAAGATAAATATTTGATATAAATCAGAGGAAGAAAAAAAGGGTTCCTGTCTTTTCACAAAGAATAGAAATAAATGCAAAAGAATGGGACGTAGCAGGGTAGAGTGTGGGCGGCCCCACAACACCCCTCCTCTGTCCCTGACCTAGAGCTGCATCTGTAGCGGCTCCCAGTGGGCATCCTGGTGTGTGCAGGAAAAGGGCACTCCGCTGGAGTGGCATCCATCTGCATTTTCAGGGAAAAGTGATGAGAGCCGAAGTGCCGACTGTTTTCCTGAGGCAAGCACCATGAGGTAGAACTATAAACAAATCTAAACCCTGACAAACCTTCCTGTTGCCATATAGATTTTAGGAATTGAGTGAGTTGTTGTGGTGTCCAACAGACACCAGATCCACAGAGGTATCCAAGATTAGACTGTCTCAGAACATAAGGAATAACAGAGGTGTTTAATTCTTTCCTAACCCTGCAATAGAAACACCAGCCCCCCTCCCCTCCCCCCAACCCTGAGTATATTGTCACATCTAGTCACTGGGAGAATAGTTTTGTCCCTTCACCTGAGTCTCCTCATTCCAGAGAAATGCCCATAGTGAAGGGTGTGGTCTCCTTGAACGGCTCCCACATCCTTCCAGGTGCTTGAGGTAAGAGCTTTGAGGGTGCCCTCTCAGTCCTCTTACCCTAGGAAATGAAGCTTCGCTTGTCTCTGCTGCTACTGCTACAGCTCCCATATGGATTGATGAAGTAGAGCAGACTCTTTCTTGGACTGTTTCCATCTTTGCTCTTTTAAGTTCTGTTCTCTACAGAGAGATCAGATGATCCTTGAAGAGATAAAGTATCCTATTCCTCACAGTATGTCTCCAAGTCACTCCAAGTCAAGGCTGGATCCTCACCATGACCTGTAAAGCCCTCCTTGCTCATGGCTTATGGATACCTGTCTAACCTGTCTCTTAACACTTTTCCTCACCCACCCCACTGCAGCCACTGAAGCTTCCTTTAACATTTTAGGAACACAGCCAGAACACTCATGCTCTCGGTGCCTGACAAGTTCTTCATAAAGGCCTCTTCGTGGCCCATTCTTTCTGGTCTCAGACAGGAACTTCTTGGGAGCTCCAACCTGACCAGTATATGTAACCCTGCAACCTGTCTCCCACTCCCAGCACCCCATCTGTGTCCACCGTGTTTCATTTCCACCTAGTAGCAGCCTCTCAGAGAACTTATAACGGGACACAAACTGCACACAGCCCAGATGCACTGACTCAGAAACAGGAAGCTGTGGGGCGGGTCAGGTAAAACTTGTGGCTAACCAAGGCCGCAAGTGTTCATGATGTACCCTAAGCGTTGATAATTTGTGTCCTGTGGAACATACAACATAATAGGAAAATATTAGACACTTACCCTTTCATGTTGGGAACAAACTGAATGTCCTTGTTCCTAAAATCTCAGTTAGTTTACTGGTGATATGAGCCCACAAAATGATGAAAAATAATGTGCTACTCTTCTATGTTAATATAGTTTTAGTAAAAACCTAAACTCTCAAAATTAGTAATGAATCTCACTTCTTAGAAAAACACACAAAATCCCTGCTCTTTTACATCTCAAGAACAAATTTAGAAAAAAGAAACTATTTAGGAAAATAAATTCAATCATAATGAAATTGAACTTACCCAATGCGTAAGATTTTTTTTGAGAAAATTCTAAAATTTCATGAAGGAGCTAGAAAAAGATTTATATAAATTGAGAGAAAACTATTTTACTGAATGAAAAAAGCAGTGCAGTATTATAAAATATCAATTCCCTCAAATCTACCAGCACATTAAATGTAATTTAGGTATGTCTATGTGTGTTTGAGTAGGTATATGACCCAAAAAGACATACAGAATATGAAAGTGTGAAAGTAGTATGTAAATTAACAAAACTTTTAAGACTTGCACAGTGGAAGCCCAGGGGAATTTGCTTGTGAAGTAAAAAGACTTGTAGCAAAGATAATGTGATATTCAGTCAATTATAAACAGACAATTGGTACACAATAGAGAAAATAGAAACAAACCTACAAAGACCCTGGCATAATGCTCAAGAAGCACTAGAATTGAGGAAAGAGAAAGGCCAGCGTACAAAGGATTCTGGGAGCACAGACCCTACCTAGGAAATAAATGATGCATGATGAGCCCTGACACACTCACATGCAGGAAATCCAAGCATATTACATATTTAAATGTGAAAAACAAAAATTTTAAAAGTTTAAAGGAAAAGATAGAACATAAAAGTCCACACTCTTAGCTTAGGCTAGGAAATAATTTATTGAATAAAATACAGAAGAAAAACCATTTATAAAGAATCCATTTGACTTCCTAATACAAAAAAGTACAAATCCTTTTGTGCAATTAAAAGCCGAGAAATAAGTTTACAAAGAAATCCAAGGACAGTAGCATCCTGGCAAACTATAAAATCAAAAATGTTTTCCTTTTATGAATGTGTAAGTAGTTATTCAGTAAGGAAAAAATACGCAGAGGATATTAATATGCAGCAACAAAGAGGAAAGCCAAAGGGAGACAATAACAAAGCAGAGGAAATTTAACATAATATATATATATATATATATATATATATATATATATCTTAGGCCCTGGAGGAACAAAAATTAAGATGAGATAGCATTTTACACCTAACGTGTGAGTCAATTCTTCATCTTGGCAAATTATGAGAACTGGTATGTAAGTGGGCATAGTTTTGAAGGAATACAGCACCTTAAATCAAGTTTGAGCCTAAATCCCATCACCACGCAGCTCTTTTTCCTATGTGGCCACTAAGAAATTCCCACCCTTATCCATAAGGAGAGCACAAGATGTTAACAGTGGCATCGATATGAAGGGTAGAAACTAGAGGCAGTCAACAGCAAGGAAATGGGTATGTGTAAGCAACAGATTGTCCCAAAGGAGACACACAGAATTCTTGCCCCACATCTCTTTATGCTAAATAATTGTTTATACTGATTGAAACATAAAGGTGGCTTCTGTCTTAAAGACCAAAAAAGAACACACAGCCAGTGGGCAATCCCAGAGCCACGGGTTTACCAGTCACAGGCCAGCTCCTGGGTGCCTGCAGCCATCCAGAGCTGTCAGGAAGAGGAGGGCTGAACAAGGTCCCACAGGCCTGGAGCAGAGTCGGGATCTTGCTTGAAGCTGGGACCAGGACATGGGGCTCACCCATTCCAAAGAAAGGCAGGTTAAAAAGCTACAGAAAGGAAGGGAAAGAACAGGGAAGGAGGAGAGGAGAGGGTACAGGAGGGGCTGGCATTTAGCTCTGGGACCCGCACTGAGCAGTAACACTGTTTGTAGTGATGGGAAAGAGATGTCTAATGCAGTATCCAGTTAGACACAAGGGGAAAACTGCATTTTGCACTTAATTTCATGGGCTAAATTTAAATTTAAATATCTGTAAATGGTTAGTGTCTGCCTGACTAGACATTACTACTCTAGGTAGGCGCTTATTCCACTGAGCTATATCCCCAGCTCCCAACATTACTACTCTAAACAACCGCAAGCCCTTGGGATCAGAGACACCATATTCATAAGCTCCACAAGCCCAGTACCCACGGGATTCGCTTTCCACAAGGTCTCCACCTTATAAAACCCAGTTCTGGATTGGCTGCTCACTGGAGCTGAGAGAAACAAGACCAAAAGCAATACAGAAATAGATGAGCATCAAAGAAAAGAGCAGGAAAGAAGAAAGGAAAAATACGAAGTATTCTTTTCAAATGATATTGGAATCAAATGTTCAAAACACTTGAATAAGTTGAGTCTTAGACAGCTGATGAAACCCACTGTAGATAAAGATAATTTTATGGAACCATTGAAAAATGTTTTGGAAGTTGTTTAATATGGTCAATGAGATAAATATTAACCTAAAAGAAATGCAACCCCATTGTCTTGGTTACTTTTTTTCCTGTTGCTGAAACAAAATACCCAATGCCCAAAATGAAGGAAGGAAAGGTTTATTTAGCTCACAGTTTGTGGAGGTTTCAGTCCATACTTGGCTGGTTCTGAGGCAGAGTGGCACATGGCAGAGGGCAAACTGTTCATGGCAGCAGAGCACAGCAAAAACACCCAGCAAAAGGGAGGAATGGAGGCCAAGCAGCTTTTCCTTCCCTTACATTGTAAATAGGCTACCCCCACTCACTAGGCATGCAGCTCTCACACAATCTCCATGCCCTCCTCTTCCACAGGCTCAGAATGTGTACAAAGTAAGCACCCTGGCTTCCTGCTGAGTCACTCAACCAAACCTCTAGACCCCCAAGTTGACACAGTGTATCAATCATAACACCCACCAAAACTCTGTCATATAAAGAAGTTAATTAGAAATTAGGGGAAATAATAAAATACAATAATAAGAAAGTGAAAGATATTAAAATGGGAAAACCATAATTAGTTACCATTGAAAAATGAATTACTGGATTGAAATATTGTGCTGGGAAACTGACCCAGTATATAACCCAGCAGGATAAATGAATAAACCATATAAAGTGCAGAGAAGGAAAGCCCAGCAACAACTGAACAGCACTTTTTGAAAAGAAATTAATGACTAAGGACTATCACGATTTAAAGAAATTTGAGTTCTCTATCCACAGAACGTATTTTCCAAACTAGCTAATTTTTAAAATTCATGTTTATTTTTTGATTGAGTATTCAAAATAAGATGTTCAGAAATGCTGAGATTGGCATACACATACCATACCTCAGTAGCTAGATTTATGCAGCACAATGCTGTATGGAAAAACATCTTCAGGAAGTAAATTTGTTTGGCATTAATAGAGCACCAGTCCTGACTGTGAGCAAAAATATTGACACTCGTCCATGGTGGAGGCTCACGGGGAAGCAAAATGGTTTATATAGTGAGGGGAGAAAATAGCCAAGGGGTTTCTTTAAGTACAGTGAGAGCTAAAGCAAACACTGCTGCTATTTGTAAAGAATTACTCCAATCTGGAGACATATAACTAAGGCGGTCACGGCAGTAATGCATACCGAATTTCAAACCCTAGAATGGTAACCAGGCAATCCCCTTGGAAGCCTTTCAAACTTCATGCCTCCCTTGGGAGTTTACCGTGTCATCTTGGCGAGGCATGCCTTCTGTTGCCCTGACCACCCACCCCAGCATTTAACAGTGCTAATGAGTCCCTACTGCTGAAGAGATTGTCACAGGGCCCTGAGACGTGCTTTCTTGCTGAATGTTGACAGCATTTGCTGTAGAGATTGAGAGAAAGCAAAATCAAGTGAATGGGAGGCTGCCCAGTGGAGGGAGTGCTTGAAAATTAAGCCTGAGTCACAGCTTTGGGTTGAGGTTCAGAAGTGGACCTCCAAACAGCACAAATCTATGTATGGATGGGGTTGTCTAGCTCATTATCAGAATAGGAAGAGAACATAGTCTATTTCCTCATTTGCAGCTTATTCATTTGTACCTTTAATAAATAACTGTTAAATACTACTTGGCTTCTATGGTTGCCCCAGGCTTATCCCTGAAAATTTAGGAGTAAAACTAGATACATCACTTTATATAACAGAGATATGTGTTGTCATCAAATGGCAGAAAGATGCTAGGGCAGGTGAGTGGGAAACTGGCAGGGAAGCTGGAGACCCACTGTGCGAATACCTAACTACAAAACCTGGGGTGGATCGCTGAGACAGCTCTTCTCTCTGGGAAGAACTTTCCTTTTGTTCACCTTTCAGGCAGATGCCAAGGATAAAAGCTATCTCCAAATTTGCTTTGTCCTAGTTCAGAAAACAAATCAACACTCTAAACCCTGCTTAGGAGCACTGACTAAATTCCTTTTGAGGGCAGATTTGTGCAGGATTTTAAGCTTGGGAGTAAACCCTTTAAGGTAAGAAGACGAGAGTAAAAGGCAAGCAGAAAGGGACACACCTACGGAGGGGGGGCTTCTTGGAATACAGATTGCTAGGCCCTTCCTCCAAACAGAATTAAGACTTTTCCTGCTCCAAGCAACTGCAAAGAACTGGTACCATTAGCATCATCTGGTTATGGGGCAGACCTGAGACCATTGCCCATGATTTTCCAATCAGATTGCACTTTACCATGTCCCCCTGTGGCTGAGATGACACTGCCCTTTGACTGGCAAGGATCAAATACACTTCTCCTGTATCTGTTAATTTTAAAGGCCAGTGCCTCTATGTTTATACAGTTTCCTCAGATATTATGAATTATGGTTCCCTTTACTCTTGTTTTTACAACAAATTTCCCAGGCAATAGATATATAGCATTTTCAGTTCAAGGATCACTGCCTACTCATCATTTGTGAGAAGTAGTATTAATTTATTTATGTATTTCACATGATCTCTCTCATTTAGAGACCTGAGTGGGACAGGCACATATATAAGCATGTGGTTCACCTGCCTTGTTTGAACATATTCTGTCATAAAGAAGCTTTTGAACAACTATACAATTGCATTTTGTGCTGAATCACATCTCCAATGCAAATATTTTCAAATATTTTGGATGAAAAAGCTTTTACAAATCAACATGTTGCAAACACCACTGAGAATAATTATAAGAAACATTTGCAAAACCATGGAGGATGATCGAGATGCCAACAGACCAGAGGTGGTTAAACATTTGTATATTGAAAAGATGAAAACAGACTTGCTTCAATAAAACCAGGAATCTTGTGATATAAAACTATAAAGAATCATTACAAAACTTTCCTCCTAGACTGCAATAATCAGACAAGGCAAGTTCATAGAATTTTCTTGCTTGGCCTCATTATTAAGCTGCTAAACTAGAAGAGTGGAAGGGTATTTCCTGAGTTTTAGCAGAGCACATGATGTCCTTGTGGACCCGAAGGGGAACATGGCATAATCTGATAGATTTATCATGAGTGTGACCACCGCCTGTCCTTCAAAATTGCTGACTCATAGCAAGTAGACAGGAGCCTGAGCAGACCCCGCTGCTGCTGTCCTTGCGCTGCTCTTCACATTTATGTCGGTGTCTGCAATGAAGAGCTGGCGCTCAGTGTGGGTGTGTGCGCGTGCGCGTGTGTGTGCGCATGTGTGTACACTGGGGAGAGAGGATGCCGTCAAAATGATCTTGAAAGAGCTAACAGGATGGCAGACACACTGCTCGAGTTTCAAATCTGGTAACAGAAGTACATAGTACGAAAGGGTCAAAAGATAGAAGCAAAAATTTCATGGGACTAATTTTTTTGTTTTGTTTTGTTATATTTTCTCAACATGATTTTAAAGAGGAAAAATACCAATGCCATAAAGGTAGCAGGGAGGATTCATTTGGGGTAGAAAATTTGTATGAACAAAGTCCTGGAGTTTAGTAAGTGGCAAATCATAGTTTTAAAACAGTTTTCAAAAGCATTTAGGCAGCATTCAGATAAATATGCTTCCTTGATTAATGAAAATATGTGGGTACAGTCATTGATGAACAAGGTACTGGAGTCTCAGACCTAAACCAGGGCACAAGGAAAATGCTTCTATGTCTTAACTCTGTATAATGAATGTGGGAAGGATTTCATTTAGAGCAACTAGGCATTATTTAGAGCACACACTTACTCAGGTAGCGAGAGTGAATAGCCAGGGACTTATGATTTTCCTGTGTAATATACTGTGTTGAATGTCTTGACATGAGAGAAAACAATGAAACTCTCTAAAAGTATCCATTACCCGGGTGTATAGGCACACGCCTGTAATACCAGTACTCTGGAAGCTGAGGCAGGAGGATGGGAGCTCCAGGCCAGCCTGAGCTACAGAGTGAGTTCAAGGCCAGCCTGAACTCCATAGTGAGAGACCCTGTCTCAAAATAAATAAATAAATAAAAAGTACCCATTAAAACTGACAGGGTTACTGTTAGATGGCAATACCTTGGTTATTGTGCCTAGCTCCTTTCCACACCCCAAAGCATGTCTAGAAATATCAGAGTTGGTGTAGCCACTCCTACAGTGAATACTAGGATGGAATAAACCATTTTTTCCCAGAATGATATGGGGAACACTAGCTCCTTGACAGTTCGATTGGTATTACCCAAAAGAATATACATTTGGGAAAAAAAACACTTGGTCAAACAAAACCAGACATCTATCTTAAATGGAAAACATCTGAGTCTTTAATCTGTCAAAATGCAGAGTGAATGTCTAAAAAAGAAATATAAAATGCCATATTTCCTTCTGCTTATGTGGTCATGAAATCCCCCTTTAAAATAGCTTGTCAAGCTAACTTATTATGAAACGCACTTTAACATTTAAAGCGGAAAATTTCTATGTTCTCTTCCACAGAACATGGAAATGTTATATTTCCACTAAAACATTTCTTTCAACACCCTTAGACTTCCATAAATGAATAAATGAACAACCACCACAAAAATAATAATAATAAAACACTAGGTCTCAACGGAAGAAAAAGAATTGAGTCTAAACATACATTACAATTTTTCTCAGCCATTTGTCAATTACCATGGTTTGAGAAGCTACTTGCAAACATGTTTATCACATATGTGCACATCTTACAGAGGTGGTTTTTACTAATTAGTTCTCCATGAGATGCACTCTTGCAAAAGATTCCTAATTCAGGACAGTGTGTCTGGATTCGTGAAGGTGCATTTTATCTGTTGCCATGTCAGCGATTAAATAGGCAGAGCCTGGTCTGATGGTATCTACTGCTTGCTGATAGCTCCAACACTGGATTCTATGCTGAAGCTGCAAAAGCTCAGGATCCAGCTAATCCTCGCATCTACCCTTCACCCTTGCTATGACTCAGTCCATTACATTTTGTGTGTGGAAACCTTTGTGTGCACAAACTTGCTAAAGTAAATACAATTTCGTATGTATTGGGCACCACTGTTTTGATAGAAAAAATATTGTTTTAAGGTTGCAGACAATTCCTTTGATTTTTTTTTGTCCTCAAATTCAAAATGAATCCCTTTGAGCTTCAAACTGTAGAGGAAAAATTCAAAAGCAATTTGTTTCCAGGAATTGTTGACAAAAACTTTTTCCTTTTGCATTTTCCAGTGATTGGTTCCACTTTCAGGAAGTGAACGCGGCAGTTAGTCAGCATGGGAAGGGGGAAAATGTTAGAATCCGCAAAGCGATCCTTAAGGATTTGTCATCTTCTACAGGATGAACTACAGCACAGCACTGCTTTTCATCTGGTGGTTTGTTTCCCTTACTCCTGCCTTTCCCAGTGCAGTCAGAATCACTCCCACAGAGTGACCAATATTGTGAACATGGTCACCAATCATGCCGACTACAAGGACAGAAGCCTCAGGTTCAAATCCCAGGCCCAAAATGAATCTCTTTGAGATAGCCTGGGCTCCTGAGCCTGACCTTACTGTGTTAATAAATGAGCACAAGAACATATTCTTGTAGGTTGAGATGTTTTGTGACAAAAGGAATAAGAGTTCTGTATTCAGTAAATCGAAAAATGTAAGATAACATGATGGGTGGCTGTTTTCTGCCACACTGCTCAAGCTTAATTTCTGTAAGTGGGGATGAATGGGGTGGAACTAAACATTTTTATGAGGTAATGTTTTAAAGCACTCAGAAAAGTATAAAATGCTGAACAAATATAGACAAATAACATCAATGCTACTACTGTTACCACAAAGAAATTGGCTATCAAAAAGCATGGCTATGTTTTCCTTATGTTGAGAGCATACTTTTGAAGTTTTCATGATCCATCGAATTTGTTGAACTGTTTTTAAGAGCATTCTGTTGTGCTCGTAACCAGTGAGTACCTCTTCTTCACAGTACGACTCTATCCATACATTTCTGAGCTAAGATTGATGTCCTTGACCCTTTGCTTGTTTCTGACTTATGAATATGCAGCTAGACTCTCGACCTCCCAAGAGGACTCAAGTAGAGCCGAGCAATTCTGACCCGTGAGAGATAGGAGTAACAAGTGGAAGATTCATCCTGCAAACTTCAGTTAAAGCTTAAGGTAAAGAAAAAGACCATGGATAGTTATTTTATGTTCACTAACCTCACTAGCTTGCAAAACACTGCTATGTATGCATACGCACATGCTTTCAGCAAACATATGTAAGTAAAACTGAGGACAAATTTTGGGAATCCCCAGTGCATGAGGATTGTTACTGACTCGCAACAGCCAGCTTTCTTGCAGTGAATAACTGTTTCAGTGATTAAAATTTATGTAACAGTTACAATTGCTACTCCTGTCAGATTTAAGAGCTTATTAATTACTGCCATTTATAATATATAATTTCAGGAAGACACCAAGGAGGGGAATAGCTGGGTTATAATATACTGTTTAGTTTCTCCTGTATTGCTTTTTGGTGTGTGAGTTTAACTCCTCCCAAAATCTCCCATTTTTATTGCTCCCACTTTTAAAAAGGTAAACTGAAGTGCAGAAGGCAAGCTGATCTAAGAAAATTTCTTCTACAGGGAAAGGGTCACTGATGAGAACCCTGGGGCACAGATACAGCTTTGATAAATTGATTTTTCTTACCTGCCAATCATTATTTCCTATCCTGGTCTCCCCAAATTCTTACTAGATGGTTCAAAATTACCATTCAGACTGCAGGATATGAAACAAAGAACACAGAAGATAACTTTACATAAAAAAGAACAAATTTTCTGCCTGCGTATGGCTTATAAAGAAACTTTTATGACAAAACAGATGGTTTATAAAGAGGGAAAGATTCTCAAACTCAGATGACATTATACTAATTAGATGATCAGAAGACACCTACCCAAAGTGATACAATCGTAATACCAACAATTATAAAACATCATGTTGCCCTCTACTTCCCAACAGGCTCTGTCAAAACTCAGCTAAAATTCTCTCCTTCAAGTTGAAAACCGTTATTCTTAAAATAAAAAACTGTGTCCGCTTTCTGCCTGAGACTATTGGAGACATCCTTCCCTATGGGGAAAAATGGAAATTCTTGGCTCATCAAAGTGATGCGTTAATAATCTTGGCAGTAGTTCAGTTTAGCATGGGTACTTTCCAAATCTCCACTTCAAAACTCTTTTCATACATCTAAGTCTCCTGGAATGACAAGCCTCACATGATTTTTAAGCTGGCTTCAGCAGGCAGAACTTCCAATGTATTTCTCCATCTATGATATAACCTAAATGAATCAATTTCCAGTGTGCAATCTAACTTGGAGCTTTGATGAAAATGATTTTCACTTGCAATTCCTGTCAAGTCCTGGATCAAATTCTCTTGGGCAGTAGACAGCTGGGCCTGCACAGGTGAAGTTCCACCTCCCTAATTGTCCTCATCCTGCTGAATTTCTTCTTGATGAAGAGCAAAGCATCACAGGTGATTGTGCTTCAACTTCCAAGTGTTTCTCCTATATCATCATCTTGTACCTAAGTCAATTTGTGGAACAACCTTTGTGATCTTACCGTATGTATTAGAAACCACACAATGTACACATACATACACACACAAATATACACACACATGCTAAAGGTCATATACATATTTAAAAGGTCAACAAATGTTTTTGTATGGTACTTTGTGCTGTCAAAAATAATGTAGAGATATGGCCTTCTTTGAGAGCCATAGGAATTGGGGAGAACACATATATACAAATTATTATACAAAATGATAAAGTAAGTGAACTAAGAAAGTCCTGCTTTAGGGACGACAGCAGCTGCACTAAAGAGGAAGCATCTTCCTAGGGCTAGATATCCTTTCTAAGGGAGCTACAAAATGCAACATGGACTCTCAATCTAAAGGAGAAAACAAAGCAACACAACTTCCTAAAAACTGACACTAGAGATATACTGAGGCGGAAGAAATTCCAGATAAAGAATTTTTTTAATTAATCATTAAAATGATAAATGAGACCAAAGAAGAGACAGTAGCACATGCCTGTGAACCTAGCACTGAGACAGGCTGAAAATTTGAGCCCACCCTGGGGAACCTAGCAACTTAGTGAGAATCTGTCTCAAGATATAAATTTTTTTAAAAATGGTTGGTAACGCAACTCAGTATGAAGAGCTTGTATTCAATACTCAGAGCTGCAAGAACTAAAGATAAAAAAGACAAGTAAGCAGTTGGATGAATGGAAGTAGATGATGTTGGATATGAAAGGCCATTTCAGTTGTGATAAAAGTTCTGAAAAAGAATCAAGCTGAAATCCTTGAACAAACTAAAAACTCAGTTGAGAGTCCTGGCAGTAGGCAAAATAAGTGAGAAGAAATGTTATCAAGAGTTGAAGGTAATATACTAGAACATTAAGTGATCATGAAAAACACAAGAATAAGCAAAAGATAATCTGAAAATTTATATATGACTCTAAAAGAACAAACTTAAGTTTCATCAGAACCAATGAAAGTGTAGAAATAGAGGCTAAAAGCATAAGAAATTTATTAAATGAAATTCTGGCAGAAAAATTTCCAAACCTTGGGATTAGATAGACACCCAGATGAAGGAGACATTTAGAACCCAAATAGACACAACCAGAAAAGAATCTACCCATGAAACACCATAGCCAAGATGTCTGAAATTCAGATGTAGGAAGAATCCTAAAAGCTTTTAGACAGAAATGTCAAATGATTTATAAAGGCAAACACATAAGAATAACAGCAAATTTCTCAACAAGAACTTTAAAAGCCAGTAGGGCTTGGAATAAAGTCTTTGAAGGCCTGGAAGAAAGTAATTGCCAACACAGATTACAATATCCTGCAAGGGTGTCCTTTAAAATTGAAAAAGAAATAAAAACCCTTCACAAGAAATAAACTAAAGATTCATGAGCACCAAAGTCAGCAATGCAGGTAATCCTAAATAAAGGTGATCAAGACAAGGACGCCACAGGCCAACAGAAGCATGCATCCCTGCAAGCATAAGTAAAGGCACAAGAAACAAGAATGAGTCATACCCTGGAAAAACAACAAAATAACAGGAATTAGCACACACCTCTCAATAATAATACTGAATGTAAATGGTCTTAACTCTAGTTAAAGACACAGGTTTTGAAATTTGGATCAAAACACAAGGCCTTTCTCAAAAGATGAAATGGGGAATGCCTAATGAATACATATAAAATGGCTCAGCATTTTTAGCTGTTGGGGAAATGTGAATCAAAACAAGTCTCACATTCTGTCTTACTCCAGTCAGAGTGGTAATATCAAACATACACACTCACAGACACACACACACACACAGACACACACACACACACACACACACAAGGCTTGCAAGGAAGTGGGCAAAAGTTAACCCTTCTATATTGTTGTTTGATATGTAAACTAGTAAAACTACTATGCAAAATGGTTGGAGAATATTTTATTTGAGAAATGCCAACACTTACAAGTAAAGAGCAAAATAAAGGAGAGATGATAGAAAACAGTAAGGTAGACTTTAGACTTTCTGGACATGGGGAGGGGGATTAGGAGAAGAGGGAAAAGGAGAACGACAGTGATCCAGAATATAATTATATTATGTTATATTATATATAGATAGATACAGATAGATATATAAATATATATATATATATATATATATATATATATATATATCCATTCCCCAAAATGAATGCAATAATTATATATCACAGACATATATCCATAAAAAACAAGACCCAAATTACATACAAGAGACACACCTTGGGGCCAGGGCTATAGCTCAGTGGGCCAATGCCTGCCTACCAAGCTCAAGATCCTGAGTTTGATGCCTAATACCTGCAAAGAAAACAAAACAAAACAAAACAAGAGATACACCTCATTCACAAATACATACACAAATTGAAAATGAAAGAATCAAACATGGTATTTCTGGCAGCTGAAAGATGAAAGCAATCAGAAGTAGCTATCTTATACCTGATAGGGTTGATGTCACACAAAAACTGGTCTGAAGAGACAAATAAAATGACTACATGGTAGTAAAAGGAACAATTAATCAAAAAAAGATAATAGTTATCAATGTACATGTATCCAATTCATAAAGCAAACACTATTTGACATAAAGGACAGATATACATCAGTACAACCATAATGAAAGACTTGGATTAAACTATTCTCATACATAAGTCAACTAGACAAACAAGCAACAAACAAATAGAAGAATTAAACTTTACTATAGATCAAATGTATCTAACAGATATTTTTACAGAGTGCTTCATCCAACAATAGTAGAACACACATTCTTTTCAGAAGTACATACAACTTTCCCCAAATACACCATGTTGTAGGTCATAAAATGATTCTCTATAAATAAAATAATTGAAATAATGTCATGCATCTTAATCTGATCAGAATGAAATGAAACTAGTATAAAAAACAAAAGAAATAACAGACACTGAGTAAACACATGGAGTTGGACAATATATTCTTGAGCTATTCTTTTTTTTTTCGGTACTGGGGATCGAACTCAGGACCCTGCGCTTGCTAGGCAAGCGCTTATTCCACTGAGCTATATCCCCAGCGGACAATATATTTTTTAACGATCAATGGATCACTGAAGAAATCAGTGGAGAAATTTAACAATTCTTAGAGGGAAAGGACAAGGAAAACAAACATAAGAATCTGTGAGACATAATGAAAGCAATTCTAAGAGGAAAGTTTATAACAACGAATGCTGTATATTAGAAAAACAGTGAAATCCCAAGTAAATAATTTGATGTTGCTCCTCAATGTTCCACAAAATCAAGAGCAGTCCAAATCTAGTACAAGAAAAGAAACAACAAAGACCAGAGCAAAAATTAATAAAATAAGCAGGGTATGGTACTACCTGACTGTAATTCTAGAGCTGTAGGGGACTGAGTAAGGGTAGTCATAAACTCAAGCCCACCCTTCATAACTTAGCAACTTAACAAGATCCCATCTCAAAATAAAAAATTCAAGGGCTGAGGATACAGCTCAGTGCGAAGGTCATACATTCAATCCCAAGCACCACAAAAAAGTCTTTTTTCATTAAATTAAGACTAAAAAATAACTATAAAAGATCAATGAATCAAAGACTTGGTTCTGTGAAAAATGAGTAAAATTAATAAGTACTTAACCAACTTAGAAATGTAAGGATGACTGCATATATATAAATCAGTACATCAATATACCATATAACAGAATTAAGAATAAAAAATCATGATTACTTCAATAAATATAGAAAACGTCTTTGACAAAATATAGTTACAATGTTTCTTTACCATAAAAACCCTGATGACGATAGGTATAGAGGAATCTTAACTTAGATAGAATCGATATAAAATAAGCCTACAGCCAATACTGTACTGAAAGAGGGAGAAATAAACAATTTCTTCTAAAATTAGGAATGGAACAAAGGTATCCATTCTAATGACTTCTATGTCATATGGTATTTGCCTTGTTTATTTTCTCATTGCTGAGGCAAAATACCCAACACCCACAACTTTAAAAGGGGAGATTTTGTTTTGGCTCACAGTTTGTAGAGTTTAAGTTCATAGTCAGCTGGCTCCCAGGCAAGGCAGCCTTGCAGATACATATCAAAGAAGAGAAACAGTTCATGGCAGAGCTTTCCAGTAGAAGAAAACCTTCCTTCTTCTTTTCCTCTTTATCCTACCCAGGTTGTAAGGTGTCTAGGTGACACCACCCACACCATGGAGAGACTCCCATCTTCAGTACACCATCCACATCCAGAACTACGCAGTGGACTACTCCTATAGTATATACCCACAATCCAGCCACTCCCCAAAGCCTCCCCTGTGGGTGAATGAGGCTTTGGAGCAACATCTAGAAGTAAACCATAATAGTCCTTAAAGTTTGAGCCAGAGCAATCAGGCAAGAGGAAGAAACACAAAGGAGGGAGTGGGAAAGAAGGTACATTATCCCTCTGCAGATGATGACCTTTCCCCAGGCAACCTCCCCTGAAAAGCTGCATTAAAAGACTCAGATCTGATCAACCAATTCACAAAAGTGACAAGATACAAAATGAGCATGCAAAAATCAATAGTATTTTTGTACAATAATAATGAATTCACAAAGAAAGAAACCAGGAAATCAATTCCATTCAAAATAGTTTCGAAGAAAATTAAGTACCTAGGAATCAACCTAACAAAGGTAATGAAATACCTCTACAGTGAAATCTACAGAACATTGCAGAAAGAAGTTGAATAAGGAAAGTGGAAAGGCCTTCCCTGTTCATGGATCAGAAGAAACACTGTGAAAATGATCACAGTACTGAAAGTGATCTACAGATTCAGTGTGAACCCTATTAAAATACCAACATTATACCTCACAGAACTATTGTAAAAGTCCTGCAGTTCACATGAAATCAGAAAATACCCAGAAAACCAAAACAATTCTCAGCAAAAGAGAGCAATGTGGGAGGCATCACATTATTGAATTTCAAGCTATACTACAAAGCCATAGTAACAAAAACAACACAGTACTGGACAAAAAGAGTCATGTAGGCCAGAAGAGTGGAGAAGAAGACATAGAAACAAACCTACACACCCAAAACCATCTGATTTTTGACAAACGGGCCAAAAACATACACCAAAGAAATACAACGTCTTTAAAAATGAAACTAGGAAAACTAGATATCCACATGCAGAATACTGAAAATAAAACCCTGACTCTCAGCCTGTAGAAAAATGAAATCAAAATGCATCAGAGACACAGATATAAAACCAGAAAGTGTGAAACTGTTGGAAGGTAACACTGGGGAACTCTTGAAGTCATTGGCACAGGCTTCCTGAATGGGGCTTCAAAAGCACAGGAGTTAATACCAAAAATCAGCAAATGAGATGACATCAGATTAAAAAAATTCTCTGTAACAAACAAATAGCAGAGAAAAGACATCACAAAGAATGGGAGAAAGGCTTCCCTCGCTTTTGTTCCAGTAGAGAATTCATATGCAGAATATATAAATAATTCAAAAATTTAATGCTTCCCAAAGTAACCCAACAAAAATATGTATAAATTGATAGGATAAACAGAAGTATAAATGGTTAATAAGTACATGAAAAAATGTTCAATTTCTTTAGCCATTTAGTGCAAATCTAAACTATATTGAGATATTACCTCACCCTATTAAGAACAGCCAGCATCAGGAATGCAAGGCAATGAAAGCTGGTAAGGTTGTATAAGAAAAAGAAATCTTCTTACATTGTTGGTGGGAATGTGAACTTTTGTACACACCACAGAGAACAGTGTAGGGATTCCTCAAAACATTAAACAGACAGGGCTGGAGATATGGCTCAGCAGCACAATTGACTGTCTGGCAAGTGCAAGGTCTGAATTCGATTGCCAGTACCCACCCCCCACCAGAAATACTAACCAGAAATGCCATTTGACAAGTTATACTACCCCTGGATGCATTCCTTTTTTTTTTTTTTTTTTTGGATGCATTCCTAAAAGAATTAGCATGGTGATACAGGCATATCTATGTTTACAGTGACAAAATTCACAGTACTCATGTTGTGAAACAATCTAGATGTCAATCAGTGGATGAATGCATGGAGAGAGAAAAAATTAAATATATATTTATACGTATCACAATAGAATATTATTTAGGCACAAAGAAGAGTGAAATTATGTCACGTGCATGGAAATGGTTAGCTACTTTAATTGAAATAAACCAGACTCAGAAAGTTAAAATCTGCATGTTTTCTTATATGAGAAACCAGATAGATAGACAGACAGGCAGATAGACAGATAGATAAGAGATGACAGGAAACTAGGAGGGAACCTTTCCCAGATGGGAAAGGCTACCAGAGCGAGAGGAGATGTGTTAAATACATCGATCAATTTACCAAAACCAACCTCACCATTCTGTATTATCAACACACACTGTCAGAAGAGAGACAGAAGATTTGAAAATGATTTGAGCAAACCAAGGTCATTAAAATTAATAATTTTCCATCCTTCCTTCCTCTTTGCATATGTACATGAAAAGAATTTGCCTGAGCCATGCCATCACTTGCAGCTCAGCGCAAATTTCTTCTAATGCTACTTTAGTACATCGCGCTGCAGCTTTTGCTTGTGTGCTGGCATTTCAGACACCCATAGCAGTGTCATATTTCAGGAATCTTGTTTGGCCCTTGGCAAACCCACTTTCTCTGTAAGACAGTATGTTATAAGGCTGTGTGGTGAAAGTTCACATACTCTATGTTATGTTAGCTATAGAAATGTCTATGAGAAGAAAAGTTGCTTTCATTTTTAAATTACTGTGAAATGTAACTTGTATATTAAAAGAGTATGGAATATCAAGTCCAACTGGTTTGAGCATACTGGGGATTCTGGAGCAAGTTACTGAGCATTGTTAAAAGACAGTACTAAAAGGCCAGACACTGAATGGTCTATGAGTCTGGCACTTTATGTGTGTACTCACATGTTCCTCACAACCATCCTATGAGTTTGGTTTACATTGTCCCCATTGTGCATGCTGAAGCTCCAAGTTAGCAGCTTTCTAGGAAAGAGTAAACGATAAACTTGAAAATTGAATCTGAGTCTTTTGGACACCTGCATTCTTTTACTTGTACTGTGCTACAACTCCAAGACATAGCATACAATAGGATTTATGTCCATAATTGAAAATATTATTTTCTCTTGTATTTTTATACTTTTAACATGTATTTTTGCTGCTGTAAGTTAGTTTATCTTATGACATTATTTCAATTCTCTGCATTTTTTAAAAGCAGATGTTCATGGTTAACACATTTCCCTGTTAGATTCCTGGGCTTGATATTCATATCATCTTGTGTAAACTAATTTTACTTTAAATTTTTCCCATGATCAAACCAGCTATTCACATCCCTCATGCTGGCTTTCCCTGGGTCTTCTGCACAGAGTACACAACAAACTATGAATCAAATTGGGAAAATTTCAAGAGATTACTTGAAAGTATTTTTAAAACATTACTACAGAATTGTGATTAAGTTTGGTAGAAAAATTGGTTGCTCTTCACAATATAGGATGGATTTTCCTTGACAGATTTTGCCTATTGGGTGACAGAACAGGCATACTTCACCCATACCTCACAGAGAGCTGAACTGGAATGGCCCCACACAGCTGCTCACTGGTCCAAGAAGGTAGATACCGGTGATTCCAGGAACTAAGGCCAATTTGAGACTCACACAATCCTAATGAACTTGTGACATCAGGGCTGAAGGTCTCTTTCTAGCTTTAGATCTTACCCTACAACAAACAAGTGTTTTTGCTCTCTACTCTTTCACCCTACTAAAACAATTTAAGGTCCACTGAAGTCATGTTAAAAAATGACAATATCATTCTATTTGCTGTTGGAGAACTCATAAGTTCTACAGTTTTTTGGTAATATGACATTTGTATCCATTCAGAATTTCGATATTTTGAACCATCTGTTAATATAAAACTTGGTCTGTTCTTGTTTATAGTTCTCAGCTCAGAGAGTGGAAAATAAATATGCATGACTCCCACCTCTCCGCCAATAGCTCAAGAACGAACTTCTTGGGAGTCACAAGATGACTAGCCCCTGGAATTTCTGGACTGGACATGAATCAGCTCACCTTAGGAACATCGATTTCTCCAAATTTTTCATTAGACCTCACAATTTCAACCCTATTAAAATTGGTCCTTTTATTTTATAATGATTGCATTCAACAAAAATTAAAATGGTCCATTATAAGTATCTGTGTTTATAGGTGGCAACTTAAAAGATTAATTTATATGAGATTGAAAATATGAGACAGCTTTTGTTTTGTCATTTAATCCAAATTTTGTGAGCATTCATGATATATCAGCACTTGATAAGTGCCTTATAAGCTCTAAAAATGTCAGTCTACAGGAGAGACAAGTGTGAACAGACTGGCAAGGTAAGACAGAAGAGTCTAAGCAATACAGGGAAGCTGAGGCGGAAAGTTCATAGAGACTGGTAAGGACTTTGCAGGACTCGACTTACTCAGCAATGTGTCACCAGTCAGACTGGACATACTACATTCTGTCAAGGTCATTGGAAAATGGAAAATTTCACTGACAAAGCCACCGCTCTCTGTGTGCTAGACTTCTGTCACTAAGACCAAGCCGAATATTCTCCTCAGAATAGTCTGTCAGAGTTCTTGGCCGTGGATTGGGTTCTTGGGTTTGTTTTCTCTGTTTGAGGGTTCCCTGAAGGTGGCACGTTCCTGGACAGCACCCCAAAATAGCCTGCTGATAGGATAGCCCCCCCACACTGGTGACCAAGTATTAGGCTTTGTTTTGTTTTGTTTTGTCTTTTGCTTAAGCATAACTCGCTCTAGGCAATATGACAATCAGGAGGAAAGGAAGTTACTTATTCCTTTTTCTCTGGCAAGTTTTCCCTGCTCCTGTCATCCATCCTAGGCTCATCCCCCACTACATTCTTTTTTTAGTTCACTTAAAATCATTTCACGTCAACCTTATTAGTTACTACAAAATAAATGTGAGCTGTAAGATCAGAATAACCAGCTTAACATATCTTTAAACACAAACAATGCATTCTGATTATAAATATGACAACTACGCTGCCCTACACACTGGGGTAAGCTTCGCTGCCGCGACGGTGCCTGGGGCAGGTATTCCGAGGGGAGCCGTCAAATCATGCAAAGCAGAGCACAGCCTGGTCTCCCTTCTTGGGAGCCCTCTCTGTTTTAAAGAATAATAACAACAGTGCAGGAACTATGGGAAGGTGCCTCACTTCTCAACGGATCTTTTTTAGCATAGAAAAGTGATTCTCCATTCTGCCTGAAAATGTGTGCATCGGGAGAGGAAAATAATGGATTGGAAGAACGGTGTGTCAGCACAGAAGGTGGGAGCAGACGCTCTAATGCAAACAGACAACTGTCAAGGTGATTTAGTGCACAGATTCGCATCTTGGGCATAGATGGAGGTACTGACCCAAAGGCTCTGAGGGCAGCTCCTAGCTCAAGGCTTACAGGAAGAACCTATTCAACTCTCTGAACAACGCACTTCAAAAATGACATGTTAAGTCATCATTCTTTGAGTAACGTAGCTTTTTAGCCACATGATGCAGAAGGGTCTGAGAAAGATCCACTTTAGTGAGCTTGTCAGTGGAAAAAGGAAAATAAAATAGTAAGATTTAGATATATTTTGGGAAGCACTGTTTTCCTCACTGTAAGATTAAGCAACATAATAGTAGAAAATTTGGAAAATGCACACTAGAAAAAAGTAGGAACACCTATTCCCTAGAGATAACTGCTAGTAAAACGTACAGAAATTTTCTTCTAGCGATATATCTAGTCACAGGTTTATTTTATTTTATTTTATTTGTTTTTGGTGCTGGGAATCAAACTGAGGACCTCTGTGTTTGCTTGGCGGGCACTGTACTGCTGAGCTATATCCCCGGTCCCAATCACAAGATTTTAAAAATACAATTATTCTACCTTTATATGCATACATAAAAATAGACATACCTGTTTTTTTCACACAATGATATGTTTCCATACTTGTACATTAAATCACTATCTTATATTTAACACTCACATGAATATGGTTCCTTTGTATTTCGATCTTTTGGTCTTATACATTGACATGAAAATTAATAGTTTTGTGCACATTTTCCTTTCTTTATTATTTTCTTTTTTTTTTTTTTTTTCCGGGACCGGGGATCGAACTCAGGGCCTTAGTGCTTAGCGGCAAGCACTTACCCCACTGAGCTGTACCTCCAGCCCTATTATTTTCTTAAGTGTCAAAACTACTAAGAAATTATGAATGACTAAGTCAGACAATAGAACAATCAAATATATATTTTTAAGTATATACGTATATATTCTGATTATAAAATGATACAAATTTACTGCAGAGAATTTGGAAAATGAAGAAAATTACTCATGCACCTACCACTTATACATAATCAGTGATAATATCTTAAAGTTTATCCAATATATGTAACATGATTTATATAATGGACATTAAAGTTTTATTTAATGACAATTCAGGACATTTTTACAGTCTATATTTCCTACATTTTTTATTTCATGAAAGTATTATTTGACTCACAATGGTCAGTGTCTTCTTTAAAACCCTACTGATACACTGCATATTTTCTACGTAAGTCCGCCTTTGGAGGATGCTAGGAAGAGCTAAGGGAGCACAAGGCGATGATGCAGACAGGATGTGTTTTGTCCACACAGCAACTCCACACAAGGAATAGAAACGTCACGTGCTACGAACATGTACTAATAAAAAAAAAATAAGTGGTCATAGTTTGTTCAATCAGCTATTTAGAATAAATAAATAAATAAATATGTATAATTAAATTCATTCAAAGAGTTTTGATGTTCTCAAAAAAATGTACATAAGTGTGTCTGTATAGCCAGGACCCTTGCATCTCCATGAGCACTGTTATCCTGTGTTCCTGGGCGTGGCATGGTAGAGTAGGTCATCGAGAGCTACCTGTGGCTCTTGTCATGCTGGTGGACTTTAATCTAGAAAGGTTTATCTAGAAACAGCAAATTCTGTGTACTTATTTTCCATTAGATAATTATGACTCTTGTTCTCAAGAATTCTGATTCCGGTGAATAATATGCCACATTTGGTGAAGGGAGAAAGAGGGAGGAGAAGAAAACACACAAGAGAGAAGCACAGAAGTTACAGAAAGCTGCAGCACACACTGCCAGGAAGAGGCTGGGCAGAGCTATTGTGAGACTCAGGCATTAAGTGTCTGTAGCATAAGGAGTGGCCATTTGACATCGTTTTTCAAGTAAGTGAAGAAATTAACACAGGAAAATACCAAAAAAAGCAAACTGATTCACTTTTGTTCTGAGATGATGTACAGGTTTCCAGAGGGTGCAGTGATCTGGGGAGGGTAAGTCAGTTGTACAAAGATGGATCAACAGAGGGAACGTTTTCATTTTAGCAAGGATTCTTTAAGTTTTCTGTTTTTATAACTCAACAAAATTTTCTTCTGTTACATTGTAAAGGCAGCTGATTTCTAATGTGTAGTTGATTTTTCTTTCCTATTTTGATGGTCACGTTTGCTTTCTGTGAGATGATATTTGGGGAAGGAGATGACACACCAACTGGAAATATGTTCTACTCCACACTGTATGCAGTGAGACTTGCCCCATTTGATTAGGTTTATGTGGTTGGGAGCTAAAGCGCAAGCAATCTTCATCCACCCAGGAAGACAGAAAGGGTGCCAATTGCTTCTGGAGCTAAAATTCCCCTAGGCTCTTGTGAAGTGAAAAGGAAAACATTATGCACCCAATGTTACATGTAGGGAAAAATGGCTTGAAATTTAGTTTCCCCACCTACTAGAGGCCCTTCATGTGGTCATGCTTCATATAGGCCTTTACACTTTGAGGATTTCTGTCCGCTGTCATGGCCCGGTCTACATGCATGTGGAGTTACGAAACTGGACAAAGAACACTCCTACTATGAAGTTCCAACTGGTGCAGCAAAAGAATTGCAGTGAATGGTCATGAGTTGGCTTCACACAGGACACGTCTAGGGTGTCAGATCCTTACCTTCATTTACTCCAGTTTGACAGGGGATTGTGCTTAGAAACACGTGTTGGAAAGCCAGGAAGGAGAAATAATAAACCTGGGTAAACTTGAGGCATTCATAGGAAAATGGGTGCACCAGAAAACCATAATGTCCAGTGAAATAAATGAGATTCCCAAGCTTGAATATCATATAGCTTCTCATACATGAGAAGCTCAAAGTCTAAATAAAGAGCAAAATGAAAGAAATAAATTAATAGGATGTGGGGAGATCTTTCCAGATGGGAAGGAAGTCAAGAGATGGAGGGAGGGAGAGGTAAGGAAGGGAAGAAGATAACAAGACAGCTGAAGAGAAAACAGAAGTCCAGCTTTGGCAAACGGGAAGGAGGTAAGGGCTGGAGGGGGCAGGGCTGAAAACATAGCCAAGACCTGTTAGGTACACTGCAAAGGCCCCAGGGTGATTGTAATAATTAGGTACTGCAAAGATGTGCTGCAAAAAAGCAAGAAAGTAAATAAATAATGTTCACAAAGTCTACTTAGTCTCTGCTCTTTCTTTTTCTTTTTAGCACAAAAGAATGAACCTAGAACATTTTCATGGAGATACAGCCCTAGATCTTTCCTTATTTTTGTGACAGGGTCTTGCTCCATGGCCCAGTCTGGGCTCAATCTTCTTGTCAGTCTCCTGGAGAATGAGGATTTCGAGTTTAAGCCGCTGTGCCCAGCAATCTACTTAGTCTCAGCAACTGTGGTAGAGAGGTTCAGCACTCGCCAGGTCTGATTTTCCTCTCCTGTCTTCATTTACTGACTTGCCTTCCCATTAAGACATATCATAGCTCTAGACAAAGAAATATAACTGAAAGAGACATATGTCATTTCCACTTTAAGCAATAAAAATCTACTAATTTTATATTTTAAATTAAGTTTATTGGTACAGTTTAGATGTCCACAATGATCACAGTCATCACAGGGAATGTGGACCTGTACATAGTATATTTTGATTCCTCTTCTTTTCCCAATTCCCTTTCCCCCTTCACCCCTCTCCGCAACCCTATTTACAAAGCCTTGTTTCCATTTTATCCTTTTTTGTTTCCCTTTCCCCGCCTCTTCTACCCTAGTTCCACTTTCCTTTTGAAAAATTTCTTCACATTTCATAATATCTGTTGTACATTTTGGTCCTTATTTACTTCTTCAGTTTCTCATACCAGGGAGGCAATGCATTGTTTACACACGTGTGTACTATTTACTTCACTTATCAATAGGATCTCAAGTTGCATCTATTTATCCAGAATATCTACAGTTTAGTCTTTTTATGGTCAAGTAGTACACTATTTTATATATAATTAAAAAAAAACCTCACATCTTCTTTATCTATTCCTTCATTGGCATTTGAGTTGTTTCCAAGATTTAGCTATTACTAACTGCCGCTATAACATGGGTGCATATATACAGCTGTGGTATGACACATTTAATTCTTCTGGGAAGATATCCAGGAGGGGACTAGCTGGGTCACATGGGACCTCTAATCCTAGTTTGTTCAGGAATCTATATACTGATTTCCACACTGGTTGCACCAGTCTACACTCCTACCAGCAATGGAGAAGGGTTCCTTTTTCCTGACAGCCCTGCCAGCATTTGTTATTGGTTGATTTCTTGAGCCATTCTTTCCAGAGTAATTAGTATACCTCACAGAACTAGAGAAAACATTTCTAAAATTCATTTGCAACCGGAAGAGATCTAGAATACCAAAAGGAGTTCTTGGCAAGAAAGGCAAATCAAGCAGCCTTTGAAATTATAGTACAAAGCTACTGTGATAAAAATACCGTGTTACTGGCAAATAAAAACAGACCTGAGGACCAGTGAAACAGATTAGAAGATGCAGAAACAACTCCAAACACTCAGACACCTCGTCTTTGACAAAAGAGCCAAGCACGTTCACTGAAAGAAACAGCCTGTTTAATAATGGTGCTGGAAAAATTGGCTTTCTGCAAGCCAGATAGTAAAACTAGACAAATGTCTCTCACCATGCACTAAACCAAAATGGAAATGGATCAAAGATCTAAATATTGAAGCAGAAACACTAAATCTGCTGGAAAAGAGAATTAGCAGAGCTCTTGAAGATGTAGGTGTAGGCAAAGATTTCAAGAGCAAAACCCCAATAACAGAGGAAATAATACAATGGTATAATAAAAAACTGGGATTTCATCCCACTGAAAAGCTTTCACATAGCAAAAGAAATTACCAGCCGAATGAAAAGACAACCCACAGAGTAGGAAAATATTTTAGCCAGTTTTCCTTCAGAGAAAGATCTTATATCTTGAACATATAAAGAATTAAAAAAAAAATTAGACCCCCAAATTTAAGGGCCTAATAAAAAAATAGGCATCTGAGATGAAAACAATTTCTTAGATGAAGAAATACAGATGGTAAAGAAATATATGAAACATCACTGGTTATTAGAGAAATGCAAATATCTATTACCTTAGTGTGCTCCAAAAATTTGCCCTTGAGAATAACTCATTCCACATCAAAATTATATTCATGATTTAACCATTAATTTTGTTATGATGCTATAATTTTGAGGGATTTTTTGTTAATGAACTACAACCTATCCTGACTATTAGAGGTGCTCAACTAAAGCTTGGCTTGTCATTCCTGAGAATGTGGTAGACTGTGGCAGTGACCACTGCTATAGTAATTATAATAGCTTTTGAGTTTTCTAAGGATTCTAAGTTGGGTCAGACTTGTATACATTAACTGACTTATTAATGTATATCAGTACAATTTTATTTCACCAACACATTAAGAATCCAGAAGGACAATGCCTGTTTTATCAGATTATAGTATTTTTATATGTTCCATAATAATTCTGTAGAAATAGAATTCTTTCTTAGAACAATTATTGGTATTACTAGATGATATTTCTATTTTTAATATTCCTCCCAAAGAATCATCTTTACATATGCAGATGGAACTGTATGAAATTACCAACATTTGACATTTTTTTGAAGAAAATTTGTAAAAGGTGTCACCTAATGCTTTCCTCACTTAAAAATACAAAGCATTTTACTTTATGAAAAGCATTTTGGTTCCATCTTGACAATTACAAATATTCTCTCTTTCTGCTAAAGAGAGAATCAGAGGGTTTTGAAGATAAAGCATGCAGATACATACATCGCAATATTGTTTAGGGCACTCTTTCTCCTCCTGTATCTGTAGGAAATTACACTGGGACTTTCATGCACTTAAACAACTGCAAAGTCTATCTGAAGCATAAATCAACCTATAATATCCAACAACAAAAAGTGTATGAAAATTACATCTGAAATTATTGAGACGATGTTTTCATTTCTTGCTAAAAAAGACTTATGGATTAGTTCTAGGTGAATGCACTCTAAACCACTTGATTTATAAACCTCCTACCTAATAAAATTCTAATTTATATGCAGAAATTTGTTTATTTCTAGGGAAATAAAAATTACTGTGATTTAGGAAACTGAAACTAGCTCATTAATTGAAAGTGCTCAGTAAATCCTTTCTAAGTGAATGGCCAGCTACCACAGAGGTGATTTTCTATAAATAATTTTGCCTGTTAAAATCTTCAAAAATATTTTTAAGCCACAAAGTCTTGAAGATTGATTAAAAACAACCTTTAGTAGGAAACATAAAATAAACGGTAACCACTCTGACTATACCACCAATTCTCAGAATTTCAAAGAATAGAACATTGCAGGGATTCTCTATTCAACATACTTTTCAGAATTGATTACCCAACCATCTGTCAAGACCACAAAAAAGGCAATGTGGACAAACAAAAGCTTTGCTGAACTCAAGTTTTGGGGTAAGGCAGACATAAAGGTACACACATTATTATATTTATATAATGTTATTATATTATTGTATTGGATAGTGTACCATATTATTGGTATAATAAAGGCAGTGATACAAATATAGATAGTTTGAATGGTATTGGATATATGGGAGTAAATAATTATGATCAGGGAGAAGCACACAATGGTTTACATCTATGTAGGAGCTCAGGAGTGTCCTCCAGGTGGAAACTCAGAGGAGGAGAGACCACAGGTGGCAGTGTGGGGATGCACATGTGTGAAAGGTTCAAGGGTGTATGTAGATGCCGCACAGTGTACACTGTGACTGAAATAGGAAGTGCATGGCAGGAGTGAAAGGACTGAGGATTAGTTTAGAAAAACCTCCGTGCTATTCTCTCCTGCAGAGTCTCAGGTGGCAAGAAAAATCATTTCAAACTCCTAGAAGCTGAAGATACTAGAGGCTCACTACAAGACCCAGAGTAAGGGAATGAAAAAGGCAGATCTGAGGTAACAGTGTTCTATTGGATGGCTGGTGAGGTGAGTTGAAGATGTAGAAACCTTCTTCCTAGACTCATTTTTATTCTAATATATATATTGTGCCTCTCTGCTCCCACTTCTAATCTCCCAGGACACCTCACGGCACACATACACCCTTTGCCAGGGAACACATATTCCAACACCCAACCTGATTCCTGTCTTTTAGCCTGCACAGTCAACACCACCCTGTCAGTACACCCCTTCTTTGCCTTTTAAAACCATGACTACTCTTAAGGATTTAGTTCACTTTCTGTGCTTGACATAGTGAGAGAAAGAAAAAATGAAGGAAAGAAGGAAGGAAGGAAGGAAGGAAGGAAGGAAGGAAGGAAGGAAGGAAGGAAGGAAGAGAAGAAGAAAGATTTTAATGAGAGGACAAATTTATATTATTCATAACATAAACTCAATCACTTTGAAGCATAGAGAACCAAGTCAGAATTATTAAAATGATGCAATCCATTTCTAAATCCTAAGGAAATGAAGATGGCATAAAGAATAATTATAAGCAGGAGTACAGTGACAGGGAAATGTTAGTTATCTAGGAGTCACCCTAAGAGTTTCTTGCCTCCAGGAGGAAATCATAAAAGCTGACAGTCAAAATGGCTGCCTGTGGAGGGAAGGCCCAGTGCTTGGTAAGACTCAATGTGAATTAGGACAAAATACATTTTAAAGCCTGTTAAGCCTTGGGAAGACTATAAATAATAAAGTTTTAAGATAGATTTAAAGTGGTTAATGAGGCCAAATGTCTCCACTAACCAAGACAGCTGCTGTGGAGGACATAATGGCTGACATACTGAGGTTGGATTCCTCTCAGCAGGAAGACCAAGTTGATTCTCCCTGTGTATCTTTAACATGGAGTGACCTGGACACAAGTGTTTGGTTCTCTGGGAAATCTAGGAATATGCCTAATATATCACAACCCTGTCCAGGCAACTTCACTTAATGTTCTTTTAGAGCCAAAATAGTATTTCTTAAATAGACCCCATAGAATATATATCTACCTATATCTATATCTATATCTATACCTATATGTATAATTTCAGTGATGAAGTTGAAAGATCATCTTATTTTGAGGAAAAAAAATATAAAGAAGACACATCAAAGCAAAGGGAAGTCAGGATTCAGTCACAGGCTCTTTGGTTCCTCAGATGACTATATGAGTTGCAGAGGTGTTGCTGACATTCCTGCTCCAAATAACAACAGCTAATGTTTTGAGGAAACTTTTCCTGTGCTAAAACTAATATTTTGCCTTTATAAATTACTTAGTTTTTATGAGAACCCGTGGAGTCACGACCTCATTACTCCATGTCTCACAGAGTTAGAAGTAGTAGGAGTTCCTGCCTCAAAGGTGATGGGGAAGGCCAGGTGAAGTTTAAGTCAAATAGCACTTTGGTTAACAGAAAATCAATATTAATTAATGTAAGTAGTACAGCTGTGATCATGTCTATTTTCCAGACCTAGCTGTAGAGGTTGTGCCTCCCAAATTACCAGGGAGTGGGAAAGAACACAAACATTCACCAGCACATTTACAAGCACATTTGGACACTCAAAGGGCAGTAGCATTACTGGGGAGGACAGTAAAGAGGGAAGCAAAGAAAAATATCTGTCAAATACTTTGAGCAGTGTTTGCTGGATTTTAGTTGCATCGTTAATCCCAGTTAAGATGCAACTGGTATGAGGGGGAGACAGAAGGAGGCGGAAGGGTGGCCTGATGATGAGAAGGGGGGGCACAGGTGGGGAACACAGCACATGCATGGCTCATTTGAGGTTAGCAGTTCCCTCATCTCAGTCAGGCTGGACTCAGCCACCAGGCAGCAGCAGTCTGCAGGGGTGGGCCTGTCAGCTGCCAAAAGGAGGCAAAATCCAAGTGTAGAGCATGTAAAGGGTCATCAAAATTTGTGAGGAGAAGCAACTGAACTATTCGGAGGGAAGACACAGAGTTTGAACTCCATGGCGAATGGTCACCAATGCAGGAGGCTGTTCCTATTCTTCGCCTTTCAGGGAACTTTGTACCACAAATTTCCCAAGGACCTGTTCAGGTCTCTGGACCAAGTATCTACATGCTTTGTACTAAGCAAGACTGAGTGTGAACTCCATGAGAAAAACACAAGGCCAACGTCTTTGAATAACTCCTTCCCTTTTTACTGCAGTACACTTGCTATAATTTATTCATCCCAGGATACACTTACAGAGTGCATCCGTTTCGTCACTATTTTATTATTTTTCTTACTTTAAAATTGCATGAACCACTGAGCAGAGCAGATGAAGAATAGGGAAAACATCTGGACTCCTGCTGGGTAGGGGCGCAGGTCGGTGTGGGGGACTTTCATCTGCTCACTCATTCCCGCATTCCTGCCCCTTCACCTTTTATAGTACTTTGCTCATTTAGCTTTCAGTATCCAAAATCAAGGTCTTCTCATATCTTAGATGACCTGTCCTCTTCTCTCCGCATGAATGTCCCAAACTTGCTGGAAACAAGTTGCTGTCTGCTGCAAAGCTCTTCAGATTCGCAAAGTTTAATTCTTTCTTAAGCACTAAAAGTCCTCAGAATTTGCAAAAATTGTATTCCTTTGACTCATCATACAAATTCTAATTTAGTCACATTGTTTCAGGAACAGTTTGCTATTCTTGTGCTACATGCATTTGCTTAAGCCTTTCTTGTTTTGTGTAGAGACAGTAGAGAAGAGAGAGAGGAAAGGGGAGAGGGGAGAGGAGAGCGGAGAGAGAGCTCTGATCTCACCTGCTCTGCAGAGCATCTCCTGTGCTCCAGCTTCTTCCGATCAAGGCCACTGTGGCTTTCCCCATTAAATGACTTAGACTAGCTATTTAGGTCACATCCCAGAACTTTCATTATTTCTTCAGTGTGGAGAGTGTCATACATAATAGGGCTGATCATCAAAGCTCAAGAGTAACAGTACCAGCACTATTGATGGAAATGTATCGTTTCCCTCGCTCCATCAATGTTACTGTTCATAGGTTTACTTGTCAAACTCAGTTTTGAAAGTTACCTTTTAAACAGCAAGAGAAAAGGAGGTGTTTGAAGATTATCCCACTAAAGCATTAACTAACATCAAGTATCTTGCCTATAAGTTTACTTTAAAAATTTCCAGAAACTAGAAAACAATGTGTAAACATGTTACCTCGCCTGAGCAATGGAATCATGCTATCAGCCCTTTTGGGAGAAATAAAAATGTGACTCTATTCCATTGTGATGCAATAAAGACTTCTAATTTATTTACTTGATGTGGGAAAATGATTACATTACCCATTTCCCCTGAGGGAACCCAGTGCTTGAGGAATCCTTCTGCTTTAATCTCTGAATCTGTACTTATTAAAATGTATCCTTGTACCTACGTATAATAGGATTACTCATCTACAGGAAGCTAATGATAACTTATTGCTTGGTGAACTTCTAACCCAATACTCAGTGAGCCCAGGGCACAGGGAAGACAGACGTACAACACACTGCGGGGGCCTGCTAGCTGCCAAGACGTGAATGCAATTCGGTAGCATGCAGATAAATTGTACCTCAGAGCTCTTACCCCAACCCAGCATTTCCACGGACCTACATGTCTGTGCATAGCTCAAGGAAAAAGAAAGAAAAGTAAAGTATGCAAGAATGTGGTTTTCTAGTTCCAGCCCTTAAGAGTTTTAGACTAAACTCATTGGACTGGACCTTGTTCTCTTCTAAAAGTGAAACAATTTCAACACAAATTTCAATAGGATGGTTCAGAAAACTTAAACCAATTTAGAATGTCCTTTATCACTAAGTATAGGCAAGAAGGGTAAGTTGGATTGGCCAGTTATGGCTGCTCAATTCATGGAACTTTGCTAAACACCTCATCTAATCTTCTCCAGCCCTTTCCTCAGTATTAGCTTAAGGACAGAAATTCACTTTGCATCTGTAGGAACATATATATTCATTTGCATATATATGCATAAAAAGAATGACAATAATATTCTTATTGAATGTAATCTGCATATTAGACATTATAGTAGGCAGTTATTCCCCACTGTTCATTTAATTCCTTTATTTCATAGGAAGTTCTTTTATAGGCACTGTGATCAAGGAGAGAGAAGGGAGGGAGAGGGAAACAAAACTGGAACATGCTCAGAACTTTCACAAAACTATTGGGGAGGGAGATGTGCTGAACATCTGTCAAATTTTCCCAGAAGCATGCTTTGCAAAGATTTTTCGTTCTTGCCCTATTTAATGAAACTGGAGCTAGAAATTATAGACTATATGAGAGAAATGTTTGTAAGAAATGCAAGCAGTCAGCCAATACTCAAGAAAAATCTTAGATCTGCATCAAAGTTTGGCAAATAAATTTATATGTTTGCGATTAACATAAAAATATTTAGGAAATTTATGGATTGTCAAGATTTTTTTATCTTTAAACATACTCTAAAAAACAGCTTAGCAACACATCAATAGTTGTCAACCATAAAGGGTACTGAACTACACAGTCTGCCATTTTAGCTTGGCTACATCTTTCTGTGAATCTTTCTGTCTATCTATCTACCTATCTATCTACCTACCTACCTAATCTCTCTGTATCTAATGTATCCTTATCTAAGTGAATAGTAGTTGTTCAGGAGCACAATGGAAGCTCCAACTAGCAGAAAGTGCAGGCAGGAGTATAAGGTCTGTGATGACAGTCTTGCTTTGATTCCAATGTGGTAATATCTGGTGTTTCAAATAAAATACCTAGGGACGGGAATATAGCTCAGTAGCAGAAGTGCCTGCCTGGCAAGCATGAGGTCATGAGTTCAATTCCTGGTACCAAAAAAAAGTATCAAATAAAAGGCCTTCAAAGTCTTTTATTTATCTTCTCCTACCCTAGTCACCTTTCTAAGCCTTTTATTCTCTGAAGTTTCTTCTGAATGTATGGTTCTCATCAGCAGCTGACACAGCAGCCCCTTGAGCACTATGCAGCCTAACAACCACCTGTCCCCTTCCCTAGGACCCTAGCCCACAAATCGTCACTGAGAGCTGAGGTTCTGCCCAGCCTGGCATGAGTAAGTAAGAAAGAAAGGGCTTATGTCTTGTTCTGAAAGCCTTGGAGGTAAGGTGACGAAGACTTCTCCTGGCCGCTGGATGGGGCTTGTATGTCACTAGTTACTTATTTTGCATCTGATACAGGCAAGAAGTATTGGAGGCTCTCTCAGCTTCAGAGGAAATGTCCCTTGGAACCCCTGAATTCTGTTAGTCTATAAGTCAGTTCACTTCCAAATATATCATTAACTATGATGGAAAGAAAGTGAATCCTTCATTTCAGAAGTGTCACTTTGTTGACAAATGTCATTTGTCAGTGTACTGGTATATTTGACAATTTATTGATCTACTTTATTTCAGAAGAGTATTATGTCTAAAGAGGATACTATTTAGTGGTAATGTTTCTGTTCACATCCCCCTGAAGTTTTCAATCATGCTGAGCAAAAGACTGGTCTAAGATTTCTAACTGGACCGATGTGTTCTGCAATTGTTCTTCTGGAACATATAAGTTTTGTTTATCTCCTAAAATACTTTGATAGCTAATATTCTTGGTAATTTTCACATACTAAAAATTTCACATTGATTACTCAATAGACATCACCACAGTCTTATGCGGTAGGTACACTTATCATCTTCAGATTGCAAATGAAAAAGCAGAGGCTTAGAAGGTTTACTGAAGTAGTCAGTGTGAGTCAACATCTTGTTTACTAAGGCGGAGTGACAGATTTAAATCAGTTTCATTCCTAACCAAAGTTCTTAATTAGTATACTATAATGCTTAAGGAAGCATGTTCGCTCATGCCATTTCTTGCCATAAGTTAAATTTAACAACCAACAATGATTTCTCAATTATAGTTCCATATAATTGTCTTCTTCAACGTATAAAATCTGGTAATCCCCAGTCCAAAGCTGAGCTTGTAAATCACTGGGCAAACAGCCTGAGTTGTTTGGAAAGACCTGAACTTGGCCTGTGGCCAGTACATTAAAACTTGCCTGGCATAGTACAATCACCGTGGGCACAGGACTGGCACACAGCTAACTTCCCCGCACAAGCCAATTCTTCTCTGGGGTTAGACATCACTACACTTGAATCTGCTTGCACTTACCTGCACATTTTTTAGCATTCAAATTCAACTGCACTGCAGCTGCCTAATGAAATGAGTTTGTAAGTATGTCTCTATAAAAACGAATGGTTCTGAGTAAAGCTACCCCACATGTGTGATCCTAGGGGTGAACCCAAGTACCTGGAGCACTCATCCACCTACTGGCCAGGCCGTGGTCAATAGTGGTTCATAAATACGGAGCACCTTTGAATACCTTTGTCTGAACTGACAATGTACGGAGAATAAAAACTCACATAATGGCATAAATAGAGAAATGGCTTGGGAAGGGATTTAGTATCTGCTTCCCTTGGAATATTTTATAGGTATTTTACAAAAGAACATGGATTCATGGATTCCTTGTATAATTTCAAAGTATTCAATTCTTTCATTCATCAAATATCGATCGGTTATCTAATGCGTCACCCCATGGGTGGTTCAGGAATTGATAAAATTAAAAGGATGGCAACTCTTGTGCCTGACACAGTGAAGAGACAAATAGAAAGTACTTTTCAAAGACCCAAACCAGCCCATGCTGGCCCAGATTTCACCTCAGGCGTGTTTACATCAAAAAGGGTCCCTTTATCTCTCAGTCTGCTCCCTAACATATCACGGCAACGACAGCTCCTCTTTTCTGGGGAGGTATAGAGAAGTCATATGATGTTAATATAGGAAAGGACTTAAAATGCTGCTTGGTATTAAATCTATGTAAGTTTTTATATTACAAGTTAAACATCCTTAATCTGAAATCCCAAATGGTCTGAAACTTACCACTTTCTGAGTGCTGATAGGACACCAAGTCTCTGCAAATCTTCTAGAATCCAGGAAAATTCTGCAATCTGAATCTCTCCTGGTCCCAAGCATTTCCAGTAAGGGTTACTCAATTGGTATAAGCTTTGTGCACAAAACCTGCCCTTGGCCCATTTTCTAATTGGATGGAGAGAAAGCAGTGAGATAGATGATCATGCCAAAAGGGAGACTTTTTTAAAGCTTTGAAATAAGCAGCAGAGAAAATTTGCTTTAAAAAATGAAAGTTACGATATAAACAAACATCTTTTTTCTTTTAAGTGGACAAAGTCACAGAATGCGGAGGGACAGCTCCTAGGCGGCGTCTCAGCTCTGTCACAGCCCGTCACTATGGCCTTGTGTGTTAGCTTGTCTCTCAGATGTGTCTTGCATTCCTTTTCCTTTACCTTTTTCTTTCGTCTTTTTTTTTAATCTCTGTTGGGCATTGACCCCAGGGCCTTCACACTGAGCTACATCCCAAGCACTCCCCAAGTTGTTTCGAGACAATGTTTCATTAAGTCATTAATTTGCTCAGGCTGGCTGGGATGCTCCTGCTTCAGGACTTCAGACTGATCTGCAGCGATTTCCTCTTGGAGTGTAAGTGGGGACTGGAGGATGCGTCCTGGGAACACGAACGGGGCCCTGTGATTAGAACGGTTCCACTCCTTGTGGCTGCGTGATCTGAAGTCACCAGCAGAAAAGCCTTGATTGTTCTGAGCAAGTGCTTCTGCTGACTTCGGTCCCCACCAAAGCCCCGCTGACCATGTAGCCATCTGGGGAGGACTGAATGGGCCACCACGTGTGAAGCCTTATGACAGAGCCTGGCGCAGGAAGTGCTGCTTAAAATGGTAGCTCTTCTACTATTACCTTCGGTTTATTCACATATTAGAAAACATTTCCAAGTGATTAAGTAAATATAATTGATTTCAGTGGAAAAATATTTGAACTTGTTGAGAATTTAAATAATTACTTAGGTGAACATTGATAGGACTTACAGCCTGCAGGGCTCATCGTGTTTATAAAGAATGTGACATTGTATGACAGGACTGGACTGTGAAGTTCTTCATGAGGACCATGTAGCAGTCTAGGGTAGGATGTGGTGGGGTTGGAGAACTTCCTAAGAAAACATCCAGTGCTGTTGAGCAACTGCTAGATATAGCAGGGCCCAAAGGTCATCTCTTTCCTGGCTCCAGGTCTGCAGGTTACCCACCGTCTCTAATAGATGATGAAACTAAGTTTTAAGAGTTCATCTCCAGGCAACACCACAAAGCACAGTGTAAAAATGTAATTCTCTGTCTAACTGCAAGTGATAAATTGCCATTTTGTCCACCTTAAATACTGAGTAAATGAGGGGCGTCTTTGTGAGTTCATCTCTCTCTCTCTCTCTCTCTCTCTCTCTCTCTCCCTCTCTCTCTCTCTCTCTCTCTCTCACACACACACACACACACACACACACACACACACATGCACACACATGCATACGCACATGTTCACACACAAGTGCCCAGTCAAGAATTCTCAGAAAAAAAGACTGATTTTTAATCCTATCAACATCCTTAGTTAAAATAATTATTTATTAGTACATGTTTGTAGTACTTAACATCACATTCATTGTGGGGAGCCGGTGCATGGACACAACACATTTTAACCTGACTTTGTCCCCACCCCTGCTGTCCCTCCCTTCTCCTCCCAGCTCTGGGTGGTGGAGCCCAGGCTCCATAGCATGGAGGGAGAGTGACTTCTTTGACAAAAAACCTTGAGAAATGTCTGTAGTAGCTCTGAAATTCTGAGCAATGCTGAATTTCCAGACAAGAGAGTCAAAGAAGAAAACTAGCTTGAAGAAAATAGAGGTGGGATAGGGTAGGAGGGCCGAGAGGAGCACAGCCAGGGAAAGAGGAGAAGAAACAGAAGTAGTTCATTTTCTTCTCTCCCTACTTTTGCATGGAAGACCCTTTTCCAAGGAGAGGTATCAGCAGGCAAACATGCAAAGTTAGAAGTAAATTCTCAGGACTAAACAAAATGAAACAGAAGAGGTCAACCACCACATTGGATCACCATCAAAAATAACTAGGAAGTAAATAAAGGGCAAATTAAAAATTACATGCTATAGCAAGGACAGACCCACTTGAACCCCAACATTACAAAAACTACAGGAATTCACATATCTAAGGAAACAAAGCAGCCTGATTAAAGCTCCCTCCACCCTGGAGTGACCTAGAGACCCACAAGTGTACTAACCTCCCATAAAGCAACTGCAAACTACAAAAGAAACAATATTTTAAAGGCAAACTAAAAACTCAACTACTTCTACTTGAAAACAACAGCAGAAGCTCGTCGCCTTCTGTGGTCTAGCCTCATGAGTAAAGGGAGATTATCTGATGTCTCCACACTTGTAGGGGAACAAGGAATTCAAACAGCCTCAACAAGAAGAAAAAAAGCAGGTGCTTTGTCCTTAAGACAATCCAAACAGAAGCTCTTGCTCTGTACCAGGGAGGTTTACTGCAGGGGATGCTTCTTTTTAATCCTCCAAATAAGGCTGTGTATCTATTCTGCCATTGTAACAGTTTTAAAAATGCAAACAGATATGGAGTTTTGGCTATTGATTTTAAGAAAAACAGGAATACTTCGATACCTACTGTTGAAAATAATATACCTAATTCCTAATTTCCCCCTCTAACTCTGGAAGTCTTGCTACATAAGTGGTTGTGGAATTCCAGAATTGTCATGTTAGTATTGTTAGTATTTGTTGGTTTTGTTTATTTATTTTTTCTAATGTCTCTCGTCAGTCCTGTGTGGTGCCCTTCCTCTTTGGACCCACAGGCCCGCTTTCCTTTCTACCAGTGGTCTAAGCTCTCTCTCTCTCTCTCTCTCTCTCTCTCTCTCTCTCTCTCTCTCTCTCTCTCTCCCTTTCTCTGTCCCCCACCCATAAGCACTATTTACACCTTCTGTTCACATTGCTTAAAATAAGAGTATTTCTTCCTAAGTCCTCCTGCTCAATGCCTGTTTCCTTCAGATGAGGCCAGTCTTCACTGGCTCTGAAAAATATCTTCATTTCCCTGCCTTTGTCATTTGTCCATTCTCATCAAGTGTCAAGTTCAAGAAACCATTTCAACATTTTTTAAAGCAGAAAATAGCGGGGAGGGCAGAGGGGAAATTGTTGCCCAGAGATACAGGCTAAAGCCTATGATATGGGGCTTCTCTGGGAAGGCATGGCTGCAAGCTATTTACCCGCTGAGACAACTCAAATTCTAGCCAAAAGAAAACAGAAGAGTACTGGCCTGAGTGTTGGGGAACAGACCAATTTGGATATGAGATGGATAGAAAGAGACAACGAAGAGATGATGGGTAAGCAAAAAGAAAGTCGTCCCACTCATTTGACTCAGCTCGTCAAAGGTGTACTCTGATGAATGGACACCAACAGACCTGCATGTTTTTGGTTCTTTTTACTGCTGCCTAATGGTTTCATACCTGCTCTTGTAGCACAGTCTTGCGTGTGACCTAAGATTGTCGCTAAGGCCAGTTTTGCTTGGCATACATATATTCTCTTAGTGGAGGCACTTTACATCTCTGTGACCAGAAACTTCACCCGCAAAGTGTCACTTATCCTGCCCTACAATGGATGAGCTATAGGGCTGGGGATGTGGCTCAGTGGTAGAGCTCTTGCCTTGTACGCACAAGGTCCTGAGTTTGATCACCAGCACCACATACATTAAAAAAGTAAAACCAATAATAACAATAAATAAATAAATTTTTAAAAAATAACTAAGTTTAAAGAAAAAAATGGATGAGCTACAGCTGAGAGAGGCTAAGTCCTATACCCAAGGGCACACTGCCAGGGAGTCAAGGTTAGAACTCAGGACCCAGACACAGCCAGCCTGAAATCCAGTCTCTGCACACTGTCAAGTTGACCCCTCCCACAGAGAATGCAGCTAAGGCACAGTGGTCAGGCCAGACTAAGGCTTCCCAAGACAAGCTGGACCTAAACTGCAGATTGAGGGTGCTTGCTTGGGGAAGGATTGGAACTGTCCTACTTCTTACTGAGTGAAAAACTGACCAGCACACCCTGGGTTTTTCAGGTCATATTAATAAAGTGCAACCAATGGGCTGGATACCACTCAGCATTGCATCGCAGAGGATCATTCCTCCATAACAGCTAAGGGAGTGAAGTCTGAGAAGGAGACCCAGCAGCCACAGACATCACCACAGGTGCTCTGGGGCTGCAGGGCACTGAGGTACGACATATCATCAAAGTATAAGAGAATGTATAATTTTTTAAAAAGTCGTTACAGTAAAACACATGTTGCCATTAATTCACCATCAAAATTCTCCAGTTTGCTTCCAACACATTTATCCCATTATTCTTGTCACTTTCTGAAGCAGTTCTGGAGCCCTCTTTCATGAGTATCTTTACATGGTTTCATAAAAAATACAGTGAATGCTGCAGCCAAATGCCATTCAACAGATACTTAGGCTCACAGAAACATTACAGTATGTCTTTATGCATCTCACTCACTAGATCTGGTACTATGTGACTTTCTGCTTTTATCCGGGTCAAAATGACCATGAAGGTAAACACTTTGAGCTGATTCAAAATACTGAGGGAACTGTGATAGTGCACAAAGCCCCTCAGGAAAGAGGACTACCGAATCTGCTGCAGGAAGTGACAAGAAAGACGAGTGTTTGAAATGAGGAGAAGTATTTTGAGGGCAATTAAGAGCAATGTGTCTTTCATTATAACACATTTTAGTTTATTTTATTTTTTGTCTTTTTGAGGCAGGGTCTCACTATGCAGTTCAGGCTGGTCTTGAGCTCACTTTGTAGCCCAGGCTGGTCTTGTACTCGCAACAATCCTCCTGCCTCAGCCTCCCAAGTGCTGGGATTAGAGTCATGTGCCACCATGCCCAGCCTTTATAACACATTTTTAAATGTAAAAATTCACCATATTTTCTGATCACAGCTCATTTATTAAATGCTAAGACTAAGTAAAGTAGATTAATGCTCTTGAGTTGATATATTGAGGAGGATATTATGGGTTCACCCTGTGTTTTTTGAACATACCTCATCTGCAGGTTTTCTACAGAGAAATAAGTCCAGGGTCTTCAGTGATTAGGCTAATCCTTCCCGGTTCCAGTTGCAGTAAAGGTTTGCTAGGTGCTGGTAAAGAGCCCAGAGCGAAGAGCAGGGCCCCTGTGCATGGACAGGGAATTGGCCCAGGAGAGAGAGGCTGTGCCCCAGACTCAGGACCACCATAGGTTCCACCTAAGAAAGAAGCCTGGGGTGAGGCATGTGTCCCCCACAGGCAGATATGCTGAGGAGGGAATAGAACCTGAGCATCAAGTCCTAGCTGTGTGACCCCTGGGACAGCATAGACTTGATGGGAAAAGGAAGACTTTACAAGTAGAAAGGAGAAGTCAGACTACCATCAGGAAACTTTGCATGCAAGCTTCAACACCCTCCTTGAAGAGAGTTCAAAATGAGGATGTGGATTTCCCAGTCTCCAATAAGTTCTGGATTCTTTTTATTTTTTATTTTTCTTTTCTTAAAGAGGGCCATACAATTATATAATCTTTGGGATCCACAGATGTTCCTTGGTTTATGGGTCCTGAAGATTTTGACCTTAGTTTCCTCATCATGTTCACTATGCTCTTCAAATCCACTGCTACACAAGTAAGTCACAGGAGGGAGAGAGCAAGAACTCCTGGATGGCCACAGGGGGGATCTTTGTGGATGTCTTAGGACAAGCAGCTGACTAATTAGAAGTACTAGGACATTGCTAATAATCTGCTATGCACTAACGAAATGGAACTATTACGAGATTTTTATGAAATCTGGAGAGAAGAGTTTGTGTGTGTTCATGCCGTGTGTGCATTTGTGTTGACAGTTCTGTGCACATGTGTGTTTGAGCTGTGTAGTTTTATGTGTCTGTGGTGAGGTGCATTTGTGTGGCAGCGATGTTTGTGTCAAGCTATGCGTGTATTTGTGTTTGAGTTAATGTGTTTGCACTGAGCATTTGTGAGCACTTGTGGATTTGAGCTTTATATTCATGTTAATGTGTGTTTGTGCTGAGCATGTGTGTTTGTATTGTGTGTGTCTGTGCATTTGCATGTTTGGGCTCTACATAGTGAAGTTGGCACTAAGGATCATATTTATTGATTTGTGAAGGAGTGATAGAAAATAACCAGAGGTATACAGTCAATCTATCAATCAAAAAATCAACAAAGGCCAAAGAGAGATGACACATTTAGCAGTGGAAATGGGGGTAGGGAGGTGAAGGCTGGGTGGAAGGACAGAGGGATAGAGAAGTAGCATAAGTGTTTTCTAATCACTGGAATCAAGGTTGCTTTAACCTCTTTAGAAAATAATAAAAATATCTTTTTATAGTCTAGGAGCCATCTAGACAAAGTGACTCCCAGTTAAGTATTCTTTAATTGGAAAAGTCTCCGATTGTCACCTGGGCTCCAAGGGGGGTTGGCGGGAGGAAGCCATATGTTCCAACTTTCTGATTCTCACTTCACATTTTTTATGAATATGTCTCAGAGGTGCCATTACTGCCAATGGCAAACTATCTTTATGTTTTGGAATTTGCCTTCCAGCAGTCACATAAAATCTCACCACTGCAAATTGCTAGGGAGCTCTGGAGTTCTGGTGTAAATAAATCATAATTGGTAGGGAGTTTGGGTAGCAAATTTAAACTGAAGAACAAGGAAATAAAGTACTGAAAGCTGATTCTTTGTTCAACACAAAATCATTAGTTTTAGAGAACTGTATGCTGCCTCAAAGCAAATAGGACTTAGCACTAGGTCTAGTCTCTGCATTAGTGCTATTATCATCATCCTAAAAGGCTGAGTAGACCAAGTTATTCATCTTCATCTTCTGTTTATCTTGTGAAGCATGATAAACTCCTTGATATGTGTGTGATACCAGACTTTAAATTTGCACCACATCAGGGCTGGGGATATAGCTCAGTGGAATAAGCGCCTGCCTAGCAAGCGCAGGGTCCTGAGTTCGATCCCCAGTACCACAAAAAAAAAAAAAAAAAAATTTGCACCACGTCAATATTTGCACCAATCCATACACATTCTACAAACACCAATATCTGAAACTCATGTAGGATAGAAAAAGTAAAGAAAGGTAGAAAACAAGACTAAAAAAAAATAATTTTAAAGCTGTACTTTTAATAAAATCTGCAGATTTGTTATATGAATCAAGAGAAAAGTTCCTAAGGCCCTTAAAGACACAGTGAGCATAGGTCACTCCTTTCTACGTATAAATGGGCTATACTTTGCCTGTAAAATGGGTCTTTCCCTTCTGGATGGGCCACAGCTCTGTAGCTCTGCCACTGCTAGCCGTCACCCATGCATGGGGCAATGCCTTTGCCCTATGGAAAGGTCATTGCTTGCTGTCTGTCTCTATGTTCCACAGACGCACAAATTCTACAGAGTTATATGCCCAACCTCTATAAAAATACCTTGCGCCAGGACACGGTGTGCCTTTCCCTCTTCCAAAGGCCCACACTATTTCTTTAAGTGTGTGCTTCCAAAATTCTGCCTAACAAATCCTTCTATGGCTCTCATGGATGCACCCTGAGAATTCTTTTTCTGTCACACAAGTCAGTGAACCTTTAACCTAGCTCATGGGTGGGTGAGTCAAGGGTCCTCAGTTCCACACTGGGGACCTCCTCCCTCAGGGGACAAACTGTTGTGGTGATGATAGGGGACTATGTGGGTAATGAGAGAATGGAAAGGAAGCTCTGGCAGATCTTGACAAACAGCACAGCCCAGCTTTAGGTTCTTCACCTCTCACTAACATCATTGTGCTACTGGCCCACTAGATCCTAGAGGCAATTCATAAAGTAAAGGAAGATTCCTCAAGAGTTCATTGAGATCACCTGCATATGAAAGGGACTTGGTGCTGCTCACTAACAGAACTTGGGTTTTCTTAGCCATTGGGACTTGTTCACCCTCCTCAGAATACCTGCCAGAAAGAAGTGCAGTAAAGGTAAAAGGCCAGTAGGCAAAGAAAAGCTGTAAGAGATCTGGCAGTGGAGGTGAGGGGAGAGGGAAAATGAGCTGCTTTTCCACTTGCTTGAGTTTCTTTAGAAATACTGCAATGACCAGTTAGAGACAAGTATTTGTGAGGTCGCTGTATGAATTGTATCAATGTTTGCAACATCTAGCAAGTGTCTACAGTTAGTAAGTGCTCAGCAGATGCTGCTGCGTGCCTGCCATCCCAGTTCTCGGGAAGTTGATCTTAAGTGTTCCATCCTGTAAGTCTGGGGCCTAGGGAGTTCCCATACTCATCCTTGCCAGGTTTGTCTGCCTCTGTCACACAGAAAGAGGATGAGGAGTCAGAGAAGACCAATGCAAAGCCAAAGTGTTTTCACTGTGGGTATTGCAGGAAGCAGTGAAAGGCCACCCCAGGAAGGAGTGGGGGTGCCCGAGCTGAGCCACACTCAGTCTGGGGCAGTCACCCTGTCTCCCCCTGCTTGAGGGCTGACATGTGATTGACTGGATGTGGGCTTGTTGCTAGGGGTGTGGTCCTCGGGCTAACAGGGGAATTTGGGTGGGCATGGCCACCTGCCCTAGGAGGGGCAGTGACACCTGCATAGAGCAGGTGTCAGGACCACAACCTGTCAGCTTCAAATCACGGAGCTACGTAAACACTCCTTGCTGCTCACAGCCACACAGAGCCCGCATTCTCTACACCCTAAGAATGGCCTGTTCGATTCCTGGTACAAAAGGAGGGGTAGTCTTTTAACCTACCCCAGGGTTCACCTCTAACCCCACATAAATTCTAGCTCAGCCTGGGCAATTTAGCAATTTAGCAAAACCTTGTCTCAAAATAAAAATAAATAAATAAATAAAAATAAATAAAAGGTTGCTGCTGAAGCTCAGTGTAAAAACCCTGGGTTTAATCTCTGGCAAAGGACAAATCAAAACAAAAGGAAACAAGTTTGCACATAGATACATAGACAAGTAAATGTTAAATTACTTGGGCTATGCCAGGGACAAAGTCTCTGGAGCTTCACCCTGGGGGTGAGTGAGACTTGCCAGTATGACAGCCATGGACCTTGCCCCTGACACGGCATCCTGGCTCCTGGGTCAGAGGGCTGCAGGAGCATGTGCACAGTGGAGCACTGGATCCATGCACAAGGCGTAAGAATTGCTTCTACCTGGCTTAGGGGAAGGACAAGCCTGTGCCTTACCTTCATCTCCTCCTTTAAGTCTACTTTTCAGTCCCAGTTGCCTCTCTTTGTGGCGTAAGGCCAGTGAGTTAGAGTCTTGCCCTTCGCCAGCGTGGTTAGGGTTAAACTGCTTCAGGGCTGCTGGCCTCTGTGGATACTGTGGGTCAACTCTGTCATCCTTGGGAAACTGAAAGCACAGCTGGACTGGGACATCACAGTCAGATCTCTAAGCCCTGCCTATGGGGTGGGGACTTCATTCTTCTTGACCTGAGGCATCAAAGGGCCATTTAGAGGGAATTTCCACTGCAAATCACAAACCATAACACTGCCCAGGGGCGATGCATATTTTGACAGAAAGACAGCAATCTAGATGCCACCTGGAGGGACTTTGGCCACTGACCCATCTCCTGTCTGCCAGCTTCCTTTAAGCCTCAGCCTGGGCTTTGCCCACTGCTGAGTTCAGAGGTCTGCAGGCTCTCATCTTTGTGTCAGTGTGAGAGCCCGAGGGAGGGGACTAGGGAGACAGGCACTTTGCAGTGGACTCAAGTTGGAAGCATAGACTCCAGCTTTTTACACCTAGGTCTGGTGGCACTGAAGATCCTAGAAATAAAAAGATGTCTGCTTTGAATCCCTGCTACATGAATGTTATATATGATATGCAAGCTCCCCTCTAATCCCTGAATTTATTATAGCTTTGCATTAGTTAACTCTTTCTACAAATACATTAGCATAAGCAAATAAGTGATGTAGGACAGAAAAGCAAAAGATAGAAAAGAGACAAGGAAAGTTATAATTTAAACATTGTACTGCAACTTCAGGATACCACATTAGCCAAGGTTGTCCTTGTGCTTGTGTATGCTTTTTTTTTCTTTCAAGACTTCACACTCCAATGCCCTTAAAGACTCTTCAAATCTATAAATTAATCTGACTGCTAAAGTGAGGGGCTGGAACCTGACCTTACAAATGGTCAGGGGGCTGTTGCCTTTCTCCTATGAAACAGGCCTTTTCCTTCTACCTGTGAAGTGAGCCACTGTTTTCCTATGGGGGGGCTTACTTTTGTCCTGTAAATCAACTCAGACTTTGTATTCATTCACAGATACCACAGATTTCCATCACCAAAATGCACATGAATATCTCCAACTCCATACTGTAAAGTTCTTCTCTCCGGGGTTCACACTCTTTGTCTTTGTATGTGCATATATTTTTAAAGTTATTCCTGAATTTTTTATGCCACTTGCTGACATTTCCTGATTTTTTTTCTGTGATGGAAATCAGTGAGCTTGCCCCAGAGGTGGAGTGTGTCAAGCTTCCCAATCTCTCTGCTTTGGAGACCTCCTTGCGTCCTGTCTGGTGATGGGAGGAATGAATGCCTGGCTAGAGTATTTGGAAGGAGGGGAATGAGTCACATTGTCTCTGGAAGAGCAAGCAGAGCAATAGGAAGCCAGTGATAGGTTTTAACAGTGAAATGTGCAGAGTTCAGAGCATTAGGTACAAGTCAGACCTGGAGTTGAAATGAGAACTATCTATAGCATAGAAAAGATTAAAGGTATTAAACCTATGGCAGTAACATTGGAAAATATTTAGCATTAACCCAGTAAATTATAAATGGAAACCTTGAATATTGTGGCAGATACGAAATGAGTAGATCTGAGCGACAGTAAGTCATATTTTGAAAATGGCAAAGAATGGGAAGAGTAGCGTCAGAGGAGACTGGGGCTTTTGACCTATGTAACTTGATGAAGACACAGTGTCACCCTGAGATTTATACCCTGGAAACGAAGCAGGTGACTGGCATTCCAGTTGTGAATAAGTTGCCCTCAGTGTGCCATTAAGACAGTCAAGGAAAGAACTTATGCAAGTCTACAGCCCGCTGGGAGAGCTTTGACCTGTAACAGAGACTTTCAAGATTTATGCACATAACTGTCAAAAGAAAATCACCAAGGCAAAGAAGACAAAGTACAATAATCCTCCATATCCCAGACCCCTAGTGCTTGGAAGAAAATGTAAGTAACTACTAAACTCTGTGTGATTTTTCCTATACATACAAAACAGTGCTAAAGTTAATTTTTTACAAGATCTGATAAAGGATATAGTGAAAGTTTAAATTAATACAAAATTTACTCAAGTAAAAAATACATTGGTATCATTCTCCTCTAAATAACCCCTCCCCCCACACACACAATCATTTTCAACACACTTAGTGAAGAGGTAGATAAGCTTGCATATAGGTCTGCAAAGAAACAGTTGGTAAAGAAACCTGGCAGAGAGCAAGACAATGGATGTCCCACAGAGAATCACGACAGAGAAGGTGAGCCAAATGGTCAAATAATGCTACCATTTTAAGAGAGATCAGGACTTAAAAACATTTTTAGACTCTGTGATGTGGACATGCATTTAAGTTATTAAATCCATGGGCCAAGGAATCTAAACAGGATAAGGAAGGAAATGAAAACTTAAAATTGTTGGTCTTGTGTACACACAAGAAAGGAGGAACCAAGGGACTAGGGATGCTTATAATGCTAATAAAAGGAGATCAAAGCAGGTGAAAGAACAAGCCAAAGAGGAGGAGGTGGGATTTCCTGGGAGCAGAGCTATGGGATTAGCTAGAGGTAATGCCAGGTCCAAGGTGATCATGGAAGTGAATAACTGTGGTGAAGTGGAAGAAAAGTTATTGGGGTGAGGTTGTCAGGGTCGTGATGTAGAGCATGAATGATGCCAACATTTTCATAAAAGATGAAATTGTAGATGATAGTAGCCAAACAGCCAGAACAGACTAACTTATGAGACTATGTGTCTTGAATAAGGATGTGTTAATTTGAAGAAACGAAGGAGCAAATGCTGGAGAAACGGCAGCAGGTAATCATGTGGATACCAATCCCACTTCCCAAACCTGGGCATAGAGAGTGAATCAAAAGCAGCCCTTTCTGAAGGACAGGTCAGTCTCAGAAAGAGCAAGCAAGAAATGCTCTGACAAGCTGCTTGAGGGTGGAAGAGAAGGGTATTTGTCAAGTATGGACCACACTGCCTCCTCCATAGTGGGAAGCTGATAAAGGTGATGCCCTAAGTGAGCAACCGGAAAATTGAGAGCACTGTGGGGACCAATATAAAGGTAATGATCACTCAGTGACAGACTGAGAAGGGAGACCCAGTACCTCAGCAGCCTTCCCTCTCCATGGGCTCTGGCAGTGGGCTATAATGACAGATGACTGTATACCACGACAGTGTGGCAACAGGTTCAATGGACACTGTTTCCATGTTGTCACCCTAGGATGACAGAACCCCAGAGACTAATGCTTGTCTCTGACCATGATGTATCCTGTTGAGAATCAGAGCAAGTCATGAACAATATTACATAAAATTTTATGACATTATTAATTCATGAATGCCATCCATTCCATAAGCCTCGGTTGAAATGCTACAGTTCCTATTACTAGAAGTAAACTCCAAGCTGCTTGACTTTATTAACTAATATGATCACTTTAAATAGCTTGCACCTACTGGGCTTGGGACACTTTCCCAGCAACAATTAATCTGGATGAAATAGATACTCCTTTCTGTTAATTAAGGACTGCCTTTCCCTCAATAATTAAAGGAAAAGCTTCATTAGCAAGTTGTTACAAATCCACTGTGATGAAAATCCAACCTCAGGAGTGTGGATTTCAAATATTTCACAGCCCATAGAACTCACTGGGAAGAACTCTACTTTTTAATCATCAATACTAAAGAGCACTAACGGCCAGGAAGGAAATGCATGAAGGAGAAGAGGTGGTGCAGAGAGTCATGACAGAATCTGTACAGTTGTACTGTTTAAAGCCATTAGTAATTCAAAGATTGAAGTAGTTCCAGTACAATCATACAGCTACTGTATACATTATAGACATAAAGGGCACTGCTAGAATCATGGGGATAAGAGAAAAGTCGGCTTGTTCATATACAAGTATCAGACTGCAAGACTAGGTCTTTCCCAACCCTATCACATGTGAAGCATCCTTGGCACTGGGCATGCTGTAGTTCACTGTAAGGCTGTCCAGCATGGTGATCTAAGCTTCCAGTGAAATGTTGCATCCAGCTAAGGTCAGTGACTAGTAGAACAATTGGCTTGCATGTGTTTTCTGCCCCTGGCTGTAGCTCTTGCCATAAAATGATTTGGGCATCACAAGCTTTGTAGAAACAGTCTCATTACTATTGTCCCACTACTGAAACATGGCAAGCTGGCCATAGCCTCAGGCATCTGCACACAGACCCTGCCTTCCTATTGTTTACACTAATTTTATTAATTTTATGTCCCCGTGTTTGTGATGATGTTACTGTCTGCCCTGGTCAAAAACCCAACTCCCTGAAGCTGCAAACCATTGAAGAATCATTGACTTTCCTGAAGGACTCACTGAGCCCAAGGAACATTTTGTTCTCAAAAAAGGTCAGTAGGTAATGATCCCCCTTCAGTACCACGTTCTCTGCTCACATCATGTGTTGGTTTGGGGGTTATTTTGCAAGAGGAACTATATAATATAGATAATATAGGCCACATAGTTTGTAAGATTATTTATAACAGTCGTCCAAAGAATGATATAAAAAAGAGTGCAGGAAATCTGTGCACACACTAAGGCCAAGGAATCCAGCCAAGGGCCTGGATCCCGTGGAAATGTCCTGCATGAGTTCAGCTGAAGACCTAGAGCTCATAACAATGGCTCCTACGAATCCACCTGGAGGACTAGAGCCCATAACAATGTCTCATGCAGGCCTAGTTCATGGATCTGCGCTGGGAAGGCCCAAATGTCAGAGGTGGAAGTCTGTGCCAGCGGGATGAAGGATCTGTGCTAGCAGGCTGAGGGATTTGCACTGGAGCCAGGAAGCGATGCTCAAAGAAAGAACCAGAGCTCCTCCAAAAAGTACCATAGCCACTCTCAGCAATATTGAGGTCCCAAGCTCCTCCAATGGTGAACAGAGCTGAGTTCCCGTCAGGAGAGCCAATGCAGCAAGCTTCTCCAGGAGACTTACAGTGCACCCTCTTCCCCTCCGGAACCAGGAAGTAATGCTCAGAGTGAGGATCAGAGCTCCCCTAAAGTGATATGAAGCTATTCTCAGTGTCAACAAGGTCCTTAGCTCCTCAGAGGATAAAAACAGCCGAGTTCATTATGAACTCGCATGTCAAGCTCCTCCAAAAGAACCAACAGCTTCCTCACAGCTTCTTGCAAGCTCCCAACACCCTCCTTTCTTCTCCATTTCTACCTCTTATGCTGGTGGCAACAATCCTCAGGTGGGCCTCCCATACCCTGCACCACGCTTAGTCAGTTCAGCTGGGGGTTATAAATTGACCACCAGTTGTCAATCCACTACACACCAGCTAATTTATTTCTCTCAATCACAATTTCAGTCCTTCACTGGCTTATGCATTTGAACCCCTACTAATCTCTGCCTTTGCTCAGATTGAAGCTCTGACTCCTGTGGTCTAGGAGCTTGGCTGTGTGACAGTCTTGGTTTAGACCATTTCTCTGTTTTTGACTCAGTTTTTAGTGAGAACAATAATTCCTCTCTAGTCAGATCCTGCTAGAATCCAGTGTCTTTTTCTCTTTTCATTCGGCTACACCATCATTTTACCTTTGGAACGAAAACAAATGTAACTAAAAAGTGGAACTCTGACCAAACATTTCTGTTCTCCACCTTTCTCTCCCTTCCTACCTGCAATGGAGCTACGATGGCTTAGGCTTTAGTAGCTGCCTTGTGAACTACAGGATGAACACACGATGCTACAGAAGGCAAAGAGCTTTTCCAAAGCCTGTGTTCCAAATCTTTTATGGGGCCTTTGTACCTGCTTTGGATTCTTGCCTTTGTTCTTAATTATATGTGTGAGAGAGACACTCTTCAACCCTCAACCTTTGTTATCAAATTTTAGGGACCTAATTGCTAAGCTCCCTCTCACTGACTGCATAAAGTTCAAGTCAGGGAATGCATATGAAAATCTTGAGGCAGCAGCTAGGCTGCTGGCATTCCATTCCTGGCAATTTCCTGTCTCTGTAGTTGCAGCCTGGCTTCATGAAATGTCATATGAATATTTACCCATGACTGACTCTCCATCTCTGGCAAGATGCTGTAGTTATGTCTAGCATTGTTTTGAGTGAAATACCTTCATGATTTCAAAGACTGAGTATGTCTAAGCATCTTTTAGAGGTTAAGATGCACTAGGATTCCTATTAATTACAAATATAATCTGTGAAGTGGCTCATGTGTATTCATGATAAAAAACAGTCTTTGCAAGCCTTGCTCATGGCTGTGAAAGTCTTCTAAAACATAGTGTGATTACACCTGATGGACAAACAGCAGCCTACAGGGCACTCCTTGCTGCCTCTCACTCTTTTTATATCGCTTTGCATCACATATCAAAGTGACTTTAAGAAAGTTAAAGAAATAGAAGGAAAGAAACAGCCCTGCAACAATACACAACACAAGCAGGTAGAGCAAATATGACTTCAGTATTGTCAACATAGACCACATTAGGGTTTTTGTTCTTTTCTTTGGCTCTTAAGAGCTTGTTCTTGTAACGGCCACATCCTCCATGAAAAACTGTTCCCCATCTCAGCAGATGGTAAACCTAGCCCTAACCTTTGGTGAAACATCTCTCTCAGTTTGTTAGTTCAAAGGCATAAAGCTTTAAAGCCCTAGAGTCTCTGTTTAATGTATTTATCTGGAGCATCTGTTCTTGTTCCTTATTACAAAAATTATTTGATTAGTGCTAGTATTTTATTTTGAGTAGCAATTTATTCATGTCCATACCACCTAGGCAGACCACTGTGCCTTTTATACAAATGCCCTGTGCTATGGTTCCAGTGGTGGCGAATCTATAGCACACATGCCACGGTAGGCTGTTTGTATCATTGCAAGCTCTAAAGGTTTGGCCATCATTGGCTTAGATGCTCAACATCCCACCAAGGTACATATATTAAAGTCTTGGTGTCCCGGCTGACACCTTTGCGAGGGGATGGAACGTTTAGGAGGCTAGATGTGAAGGGAGGTCCTCAAGTCGTCAGGGGCGTACTCCAGAAAGGACCGTGGGATCTTGGGCTCTCTCTCTCTCTCTCGCTCTCTCTCTGATTCAATTCAAAATGTCCCCTTGGCTCCTATATGTGTTCCTGCCATGACATGCCTTCACAAGAGGCCAAACAATGGAACCACCCAATCTTGGGTTTTCAAACTATGAGCTACACAAATCTTTTCTCTTTATAAAATTAACTGCTTCAAATATTTCCTTGTAGGAAAATAAAACCTTCTAATGCACACTACATATGAGGCACTAGTTGTGGCGAGAGACATATTCACTAAACCTGTGCCCAACGAAACCCATATGCATGTACATACATGTGCCAAAGCACCTAATAAGCAGACAGCCTTGTAATACTTTTACTACCACCGCAAAAGAAGTGCTATATGAGTAGGCAGATTAACGCAACCTATAACCCTAAACACATACCCCCTTCTCTTCATATGCATGTGTGTGTGCATGTATGTATGGCACACCTTAACTGTCACTTATAATGTTACTCAGTTTCATTGTAATAAGCATTCTTTCTGGATAGTGTTTCTGCATGTCTCTCAGTGCAATGCAAGATCCATGAGGGAAGATTTTATTTAGTATATTTAGTGATTATAACCTAGTTCTGGAACAATACATAGGATATAGTAAGAGCTCAATGAGTAATTTTTGGATGAGAGGATGAATATTCAAGTAAGAACCCTCAGCAGTTAGTGTATGGTCTAGAATAGAGAAAACGCTCAGTAAATATTTACTGAAGGAATTAAAGTGAATTAAAGTGCACATAAATGACATCACAGAAACATTCTTGATCTCTCACTATAAAGAGATTAGTGCAATAACTAAACCCATCAGACATTAAAAAATAATTTAGAAGAAATTATGATAAATGTGCACTACAACCAGAAGAGTAGGGATGTTTAAAACTGAAAAAGCAATAAGAGCAAAACTGTTTTTCACACAAGAAAACTATAAAGCATTATTTGTCCAAGTAAAATAAAATGAAAGGGACCAGACAGGAAATAAACTTTTCATATATTTATTCTGTTGGGCCATGCACAGAAGCCCAATACCCAGAATTACCTCTGGAACTTCTTACTACTAACACTGCAGGTTATTCACAAGAAACTTACATTTCATTTACAAGAGAAATTTTAAGGTTCACTAAAGTACAGTGAGAAAATTTGGTATTTTAGCACACAGGTAAATTGGGCACTTCAAAGGAAATGAGGGAAGATTTTCCCTCAAAGGCAGAATAGGTCATTGAAAAACCTGACTTTAGAGATTCGGATCCCATCAAGTGTTCCAGCAAAGTTTGAACTTAGGAGACCATGCACTACAGTACTGTTGGGAACACAGGAGCAATGAACAAAGACTGAAGGAGTTGACCAATTTTTATTTTACCTATTGCAGTAGAGACTTTATTTCTAACTGTCCTGCATTAGTAGTTCTGAGCAACCTGTACGACCAGTGCATGGGGAATAAGTCGGGACAGAGTCACCTCTGGCCCAGTGGATGTCTACAGATACTTTTCTTTAGAATTCTTTAATTTTTCTGAAGCTTTAACCTTTTTGCACAGACCCATACTACTGTAATTACATTTGAGATTGTCATGTAGAAAATCAAGACAATTACTTTTCAGTCTTTTCATAATTCTTGGAGAAATGTTATAAGAATGGAAAGAAACATTATCCAGATAAACAATATAGTTTTCATTGCTTGCCAAAAGGCTTCTATTAGACCTTGATAACTTACTGTTTCATTTGGTATTCTTATTACATTTCCTCTCTTATGTCTCTGGTAATAAACCCCCTCCCAGACTTCTAAGACTATTTGAGCTTCAACTCAGTAAATTTGTGCTTCCTCTGACAAAGCATGCAAGTCTGTGATTCCACTGTAAACAACCAACAATCAGCACCTCATCACTCCCATTTAGCATTTCCAGCTTTATTTTAAAAAGCCATTTATTCTCTCTGCTCTTCAGAACAGTACAGTGCACATAATTATTTGAAAATATTGTCCTCTAAGAAAGTTAGAGAGGAGAAGAGACAGGAAAGCAATGTCAGCTCAGAGGAAGACCTTCCACTATTTCCTAAGTCCCCTTTTCAAAACCGTTTCCCTAGTCCGGACCCTTTCTAGGGACTCAGAAAGCAAGAACCAGCTCGAAGTGATCTGACATGGTTGGTCTGGTTTGGCTTTGAGCAGATCTAAAGGCACTGCCTAGTTTTATTTTTCTTGAAGGCTTTTAAGAGACTAGATAAAATATCAGGTCCAGATGAAGCAGGAGGAGAAGGAACTCCTACCGAACGATTTCCATTCCATGCTTCTTTTCTTATGCCCTCTTTTCTTTTTGTTCCTTCGTTCACAAAAGTGTTTCTAGATCATCCCCTCGGGCTCAAGCCTGGATACAGGTTTCTCATGTGCACACAGGAAAAGGAGAAACTTACCTGGTACTGCTTATCTTCCATCAGAGTCAGACATAAGATAAATTATATACATAAAATACATTTTATATTAATGGACTGAAATACTAAAGAAGCAAAGCTTTAGGAGTTCAAAGTAGGCATTGAATTTTGTTTTGTTTTGTTTTGTCTTTAAAGTTTGGTCCTAGAAAGTCTTCCTGAAAATATAGTATCTGAAGCAAGATCTGGAAAAGGTGAGGAATGAGTAACTAAAACATCCAGGTCTGTGGGGAAGGGCACCCAGTCTTGAAACTGGAGCTCAGAGGTCAACCTAATGAGGAAAAGAGAACCAGAGAGGGGGCCACATTCCCACAGTAGGCACGGGAGGTGTGATATGGCGGAGGAAGATGCGGAATGCTTGATAGTCCCATCCTCTGTCCCCAGCACCCCGCTAAGGGATAGAGATTCTGTTCTGCCCAGCAGCTTCCAGATTCTCACTGAGCCATTGTCAGAGGGGGCTGAGAATGGACAGGAAAACCTACACCTGGGCAAACGGCTCAAACACATGAACGGAAGCAAAGAAGCCCCATGGTGAAAACGGGGAATGGGCGATGGGGAGCTAAGCGTTTGGGAGGGAAGAGCGATTCTCCAGGATAAAAAGATGCAGGAAATATGATCTTCTGAAGTTTAAGTATTTTTTATGTGCTATACTTTCCACTTCTCGGACCATTCATGAAAACCCAAAGAGACAATTATGCAATTTTTAATGTTTTTCTATTTTTTGAAATTTGATGTTCTTTTGGATGTACCAATGTTTAAAATTTGGTTTGAAGCATTCTAGCATGGAGTTTATACAGGAGAGAAAAAGAAAAAAATAAGAAATCACAGTAGTTCTTGTACCTAAGTGATGGGGTTTATGTAAACACGGATATATATTTAAGATCTCTGTCTTTGGGTAATATGGTTCTGTATTTCATGTTTTTTTAAAAACTCAATCACTTCTTTAGCAACCTCTTTTAAACCTTACAGTTATACCTGCCTGCATTTCGCTGTCTGTCCCAGAGGCAAGTGGCATTGACAGGTTCCTGAATATTTTTCAAGAAATAATTTTCAGATATGAAGTTAAACTCTGTGAGACTGTCACTCTTGTAGGTCAGAAAAGTTAAATATTATTGATTCCATAAAATTAAAACACAAGGTCACACATGTTTTTTCCAAACAAGAATGGAGAAATTTTGCAAATACATTTTGACATTTTGCATGTGTATGTTTAGTCACATACCCACATATCTTAAATATAATTCCCAGTCAGTATACATAGATTCCAATACCTGGGCGCTATTCTCTTCTACAGACCCATTATCATTTAACCAATTGCGGTAGTAATATTTTAGATTGTTTTCAAGATTTTGTTATTTAAAACAACATTGTAACCAGTATTACTGCCATTATTATATATGAGTAAATATGTAGAATACATTTTCAGAGGTAAAATTGCTGGGTTACGTCTTTTATGGTTCCTATGGTCCTCTTAAAGAGACCCCACTCCCCTCAGGACCCCTGGGTTGCACACCCTCCTGACTTGGCAAACACCTATGTCTACTGATGGAGGAGAACTCATTTCTATTTGGTTTTATGCTTCATATCTGGTAGACAAATGTAAGCATCTGCCACGTGTCATTTCCATGCACTCTTTCTCGTGTCCTTTTCACTGTTTTCTCACTTCGTGTTGGTTACACAGAGCAAGGGCTCCCTTGCGGCACCCTCACGCATGCTTCTACATACGGTAACCATGTGTCTTGCTCCCCTGCTGCTCCTTTACTGCCCCCTGTTCTACCACCTCATCCTCTCCTCTGAGTCCTCTCCTACGTTCATGATTCTTTTCCCCCAAAATTCAACAAATAAGAGAAAACACACAACATTTATTGTTCTGAATCTGGTTTATTTCAGTGAGCATGACTATCTCCAATTCTACCCATTCTCCTGCCAATGACATCATTTCATTCTTTATGGCTGAATATAGAGAAGACTGACTCTATAACTTGACTATTGTTGACCGCCCAGCCATAAGCACAGGTGTGCAGGTCCCTCTATAGTACACTGACTTTAGTCTCTTTCAGGGTATGCCATGGAGCAGTATACTTGGAATCTATAGCAGCCCTGTTTTTCACTAGAGAAAGCTCCACCTTGCTTTTGATAGGCTGCACTGACTGACATTCCTGCCGACTATTTACAAAAAGTCCTTTCTTACCAGCATTTATTTTATTCCCCATGACAGGCATTTTTCCTGGAGTAAGACAGAATTCCACTGTGATGTGATTTACACATACCCAATGGCTAAAGGCGTTTAACATTTTTTTCCTATACTCACTGTACAAATGGACTTCTGAGAAGTGTGCAGTTCAGTTCTCCATTTATTGGTTGTTCTATGTGTTTACTGTTCTTTTTTCATTTCTTTGTTTATCATGTAGTATTTGTTTATTGCTCATCAGGTAATTTTTATGTCAAGTATATTTTTATGAGTTAAGGAAATTAGTATGTTCTTATTTGTTGCAGGGATTTTTACCCCAGTGTATACTTTTCCTTTGATTTTGAATGTTTTTCTTTTTTTTTTTTTTTGTTCTTTATTTTTGGCGGTACTGGGGATTGAACTCAGGACCCTGCGCCTGCTAGGCAGGCGCTTATTCCACTGAGCTATATCCCCAGCCCCTTGAATGTTTTTCTTTGACTTTAGGATATTATGTTAAAATTTTTTTCTCTAAGCTAAGTTTGTCATTTCATCTCTTTTTTTTCTCTCCTTAGACATCACTTTTTTTAGTTTGAGAACATACAAATGATCTGAATTTCTCATTATATCCTTTAACTGTACTCTTTTTTAACAATTAAACCCTTGATTCCATTGGAATTTATTATCTTACATAAGAAATAAAGTAGCATATTATCTTAATGTAGATGACTATAATTTAATGTTTTTATAATAGTGCAAAAAAGGCTTTTTCAAATGCACAGCACCAATTTAGACAATAAACTACTTTCAGACACTATTTATAATTGTTCCTTTGAAAAGCTGCAGAATTTTACCAATAACATTTTTTGTTGATAGATGTATGTAAGTAATCTTCTACATTAATGAACAACTTTCTATGTTCCTAGAAATTCCAGTCAACCAAGAAGATTTCTTCCCATGGAGGGAAATTATTTCCCATAAGATTTGCTTCCACATATCATTTATTAAATCCTGGCCAAGTTCCCCTGGCTATCTCTTTACTAGGCTCGGCAATCCTTGGAATAGAAACTGCTTTAATTACTTCAGCATCAACAGAAAAAATGCACACAATGCAAAAAATAAATCAATTTATAATGAAAGAATTAATGGTGGAAATTTCTAATAGGGATGTCTAATGAAATCATTCACTTGTAATAAGCTTTGCACACATTTAGAAGTAATGACTCTCTCTCTCTCTCTCTCTCTCTATATATATATGTATATATATAAAATCATATTGTTACAGCTTGTGTCTAGATGCCCCCACAAAGCCTAATGCATTCATAGGTGGGGCTTTTCAGAGGTGCCTGCCTCTAGAGAGTGTGATACTGGGATCAAGGATGTGATGCTGGCATTGAGTCACTGGTGCTAGAATTAAGACTCAGTGCTACACACCCTATGGGTATCCAGAATAAGGTATAAGGGGCAGAAAGAGCTGATGGGTTCACTGCTGGTCACTTGTAGCTTGCTGCCTTGGTGACTTCTACCTTCTGCCTGCTCTGCCATGAACTGTTTCTCCTCTGTGATGCCCCTCTGCCATCCACATTGCCTTGGAGACAACCAGTTACAACCTGTAACCCCTACAAACTCTGAGCTACAATAAACCTTTCCTCCTTTAACTTTGGGTGCTGGATGTTTTGTCTCAGTAACAATAAAGTAAGTAAGACTATATATATGCAGTCCCATTGTTTTCTACTTTACATACATTTATTTGTCTGCAGAAAATTTTTTAAGTATTATACACTGCTTAATGTAGGGATGGAATAACTGCTATTTCTAAATGCTTTTCAGCCCAGGTTCAGTTGGCATCACATTCTGGCTTGTTTTATTGGAAAATGAATGCAAACCGTATTCAGAAGCCTGCACACTGCATAGCCAGTGACCACACACTATTTTCAAACAATTTGCATGGAGTTTTAACTACCTGCCAAAAGCCTGCAATGAGAGATAAAACATCTGAGAATAATGAAATGCATTTTAAATCCTCACATTCAACATAACTCCTCCAACTGTCTCTTAAAAGGGAAGGGAATCACGTCCAACCTGTCACCATGATGTAATGTCACCTGAAGTCACATTCCATGAAATACCATGAAAAAACAGTATTTGTAGTTCCGCACCACAAGCCTAAATGCACAAAAAATTTATTTCACTCATCTAAGTATCCTATGCAGCTTGGTTTCCAGTTGTAATTTTTGCCCACTGAAGTGTTTCTTTGAAGAAAAAAAAAAGGTCCACTAGAACCTCATCTCTGGCACTGCACCCAATGCCCCAGTGCAAGTGTGTGTGTGTGTGTGTGTGTGTGTGTGTGTGGTATGTGTATTGCACTTACAAGACAGGAGCTTCTAGTCCTCTTATATTCTTGTGATTATATTTTGTGGCCTAAGGAAATCCTGTTTATCTGAACTTGGAGTCTCTATGGTTATGAAACAGCTCATCACCAACTTCGTCATCCCTCCTCACTATCACCCCCCTTCTAACTTTTAACCTCTTCAATTTCTCCAGGATGACATTGACCCACCCATACATTGCTTCCAATCTATACAGGTCACATGACAGTGGATACTTTCTCTCATCATTCAAATGTCTATTTTATCAACATATACCTCCACTTCCCTGAGGCTGCACCAGCAAAATTTTCTCCCCTAAGCCATGAAGTCTTTCCTTTTTCTTTTAGGACTTTTGTTGCTTAAATGCAGAGTCTCTGGCCCCTCCCCACACTTTCTGAGTTAGACTCCTCATGTACACAGGTATCCAGAGAAATGACAGTAATCGCACCTGTGAAGCATTGGCCCTAAGACTTCATATCTTGCTTGTGTCTTCACTCTTTGAGCCCTCATAAAAATTTTACAGATACATCAGCACCATCTCTAAAGTGTCTTCCTTCTACCCTGATAGCTTCTGCATTTAGCACAGATTCATTTTACTGATCCATTTGTGAATATCCAGCCTCTGTTTCTTTTGGCCTTGGACTCCATAATACATGCAACTCCTGTCAACTCCCTAATCTACTCCTGGAAATCCTAATAATCATAGTGTCCTCCTGCAAGATCAATTAAACATAAATTAAGCCTTAACAAATCAGCTGTTTTAATCACTGCTCGTTGTGCTTTTGATAAATATTAGAAACTCAGAAAACAAATTCTCAATTACACCAAGACGCTAGTATTGCACAAAATTTCTTATTCATATCCTCCCTGTGCTTTGTGTTCCTTAATACGTCCAGCCTGATTCAGTTCCATAAAATATCTACTCTTGTCCAGAGAAAAAAATCAAGGGTTATATTAGTTATTTACTGCTGCAAAAATAGTCCCAAATAAAGCAGCCAAAGTGAACACATGTTTTTACCTCACACTTTTGGAAGTTCAGAAATCTGGGTGCAGCCTGGCTGAGCGTTTCCAGCTCACAGCCTCCCATGACATTGCCATCGAACTTTTTCCTGGGCTACAGTCATTTGAAGGCTCTACTGGGACTGTAGGAGTCTTTGTCAACTTCAGAACTGTCAATATGGGGCTGGGGATATAGCTCAGTGGAATAAGCGCTTGCCTAGCAAGCACAGGGTCCTGAATTCGATCCCCAGTACCACACACACACAAAAAAAAAGAACTGTCAATATTTTGGGCTGGTCAATACCTAGTTCTCCTGTGCACTATAGGATGTTCAGAGCATCCCACCACCTACATTAGATGACAGTACCCCCTCCCACAGGCCGAAGGTTCTGCTCCCAAGATGGGGCATGCTCTCAGACTGCTAGCTGGAGGATGAGGCTCTTTGCTGGCTGCTGCTGAGGAGGCCTCTGTCCCTTACGATGTGGGCTTCTCCTTCAGACTTATATGGTGTCCCTCTGACATGGTAGCTTCTCCCAGACTGAATGACTTAGCTGTGGATGCTGATAGTCCTTCACTTTCAAAATATTTCTTATAAATTAGTCACTATCAAACTCTCAATAAAGAGACAAAGGAGTGAGCTCCATTTTTTGAAAGAAGAAGCATTATGGAATTTCTGGAAGTATTTTTAAAGTATCACAGGACTCCATAGGAAAAACGTTTCTTTACACATAAAATGTTCATGACCCCAGGTGAGAGACAGCTATCTGGTTTGTGTCTCACTTCCTATATGTTGTCTTTTTATGTTTTAAAATCTCTTTTTTATCTCTGTATTTCACTTTATGTTGATTTAGCTTTTCTTCTTATTATGAAACAATGGAAATCTCTATTTCATATAGAGATCTTTAAAGTCCTATCACAAAAAATCTCATTTTTTCTAAGTCCACCTTCCTATTCCAGACCTCCGCAGCTCAGACTGGTCTCTCTTTTCTCAGTTCCCACTGCCTCACTTTACATTTGTACCATATTATCACCTTCTAACAAATATAAGCTAAATAAGAAGACAAAATGAGGACACTTGTAATTGTTGGTCTAATGTTCTTACCCCCTTTCTTATTTCTGGGTATGGTCTTCTGTTCCTTCCTTTCCCAAGTACCATCCTAATTATTGTATATGCTTCCATCAGTTGTAGATTTTTGTATAAAAACTAACTAAAGCTTCCTCCAGTTAAATATGATAAGCACTAAATAGTAGTTTTCTCCAGTGCATGAAATACAGGAGAATTGTTTAAGAAAATCTACAGGCAGTGTGCGGCTGGATGTACTGACTTGGTCAAATCTGTGGATATAGGGCTAGTATCTTCTTCCTTTACAAAGCTAAAAGCTTACTGAATTTTTAAAAGACTTTTTGTAACAATGATGTGTATACATGAACCACTTCTATACTGCAAAAGGAAAAACTTACATCCAACGTTTTGTCTCTGAAGATGACTTAACCAGTCATCATTGTTATATAAACTAACATGGATGCATGGTCCAGCAATATGATCAACCTGAAACTTACTCTGTCTTTGATACTCAAAGTCAGAGTCACTGCAGATATACGCAACTATGAAACATTTTGCATCAACCTGTGGGCATTTTGCTTGTGACTTTTTATCAGCTGCATACTACAAAATTGGGTAAGTTCCCAGTATCTTGGGAAGTAGGTTACACAACTGCTTTGTTTGGGGGGGCATTAAAATATTTCATTGTACTCTAAGTAATCTAAAGTTACCACCTGGTCTTTTGCTTATTTGGCGGGATTGAACAGGGTAAATTTCTGGGGGATTCTTGTCTTTAGATGAGTCTTTGAGCAGTTTACAGGGGCACAATCTTCTACAGAAATATCCTGTCACTGCAAATATTCGCTGAATGATGAGACCACCAATGGGTTATTCTAGGAAAGTGGTTTTAGAATTACAAAAAAAAAAAGCATCTCAGTAATAACCAATTAATCCAAATGCCTGTTCTACCAAGGTTTGATAAGACATTACCAGAATACCTTAGGGCTTGAAAGTTAATCTTTTCTCTGTTCTTTGAGATATAAATTTTCTACTACTGAAAACTATATTCTCAAGGCCTGTGTGCAGTGGGGGAGCTGTTGTTTTCTTGGATATGCAAACATTCAAGGAGATAGCTTCTGCTCTCTCTCAAGCTCTGCTGGAAGGGGTCTAACTTCCTGGCTATTTTATTTGAATTTGCACCACTATCTCCTGAAGTAATGATAGGAAATTCTATCCGGGTAAGCACTAATAAGCAAACGCAGATGACCCAGTCATATACATGGACCCCTTCCACACACGTCTACACTTGCACATATGCACACACACACACATCCACTTTTGGTGTTTTGATACACCTTAGCATATAAAAAGTTCCTTATCTTTTGTTGTGGCAAAGTTCAGCTCAACTTATACCAGATTCTCTTCCCTACTGTAGTAGGTACTATTCTGGTGTTTCTTTTTTTGTTGTTTGGTACTGGGAATCAAACTCATGATCCCCTGCTTGCCAGGCAGGCGCTGTGCCACTGAACTATATCTCTGGCCCAGTAGTTACTATTAATTAAAATTGGTTAGTGTTACTGCCTTTAACTCTCATCCATTTTTGTTTCTCTTTTGTACTATGATTTATCATAATAGGAGGTTAAGTCACACTTTTCATATGTTTGAAAAACTGGGGTATCTTATGATGTTCTTTTAGAAAGAACACGACTTTGCACTGTTTGTGATAGGTTAATGGAGCCGAACTTTACATGCACTTCCCAGTCGGAAGTTAGTGACAGTTGAGGAATTCCCCATCCTCTTGCAGTCCAACAATAGAGAAATGGCTGATTGCAAATGACTCTCCTCTTCCTCTCCATCTTCCCATATTACTTCCAGGAACTTGCTGATGATTCCTTCATCTACTCGATGCTTCAAAACCCCTGGCCAGTCATGTTTTCAAAAACTACTCAAAAGACGTAGTGGAGACAGGTCAGCTGCAGGGCCAAGAGTAGCTGGGATGGGAAGATGTAAGTGGCACACCCCTCCCCAGACCCTGAGCAATACCTACTGGACTCTTCCCTTTCTGCTGATGGACAACTGATATTTTCTTTGTTTTGATCTTAAGTGTCACTTGACCACAGTTTTAATATTCTCCCTGTCTTGTTCCAATCACACTGGTGACCTTACGCCCCAATCTTACAAAAACTGTCTAGGTGCCACTGTTTAAACTACATTTTGATGAATGACGACAGCTTTATCTCCAGATGCTACAAAGAAAGGAAGAGGAGCCGCTCATCAGACAGGACAAATACCCTATAAGCGGACTTAGAGAGATGGGGAAGACTTCACAGTCTTGATGCCAATCTTATTTTTTCTAACAGCCTCAGCACAAGCTACGAGAAGGCTTCTCAAAGTCATAAACTCAAAGAGTCAATGTTCACATATCCTAAAAGTCATCTTTTGCCATTAGTCTATGCACTGGCAGTCAGAAAGAGAAATGGCACAGGTAATTGAAACATATTGGTTTGGCTTGTCATGGTTGAAGGCATAAAATGTCTGCACACTAAAAGATAACCTTGGAGCAATTATCAGTAAATAAGATAAAAAAGGCGCTGGTATACTTGGGCAACCTGATACGTGCAGACTAAGTAACAAAGGTGAAAGGACCATGCAGACAAAGACTCATCAAGAAAATAATAATTCTGATTAGGTGAAGACAATGCCCTTTACAGGACACTCAGAATAAGAAGTTTTCTAGGCACTGGACCTGGTATTTTGTTCTGGTGCTCAAACCAAATGACCTCACTCTTTGCAGAAGGTGCTGGAAGGAGTGCTGTCTGGAGGTGACAGGCATTGGGCACATTTGAATTATTCTGTAAATGTTGACAAAATTACACAGGGGAGCTCTTTCTCAGAATACTGGACATCAGGTACTTGTGCTTTAGCAGCTCTCTGTGGAGGCCTTTCTGTTCTTTCAAGTGCTAAGAAGGAAAAAGATGAAAGAAAAAGAAAGAGAGAGAGAGAGAGAGAGAGAAGAAAGAAAGAAAGAAAGAAGGAAAGAAAGGGGCATGCACACAGCAGAAAAATGGAAATTTCAGGTACCTCTGTCATTACATAGACAGGTTCTCCCAAACCTTTACAATAAATTATTTTGGATTATGAGAAAAACATCTGGTCTTGATTTCATCATAGTCCACTAGAAAATAAAACAGGTGAGGTGAGGGCAGACCTCTTTAAACGTGGCTTTACCCCTGCTGGGTGGTGTGGGACAGGTTCACATTGTCATAGCACATTCTTCTGTGGCATCTGATGCTCATTCTGTGGGAGTTCATATACAGCTGTGTCTCAGTTACTTTTCTCTCATTCCTGGGACAAAATACCTGATGCCCAAAATGAATGAAGGAAAGGTTTATTTGGCTTATGATTTGTGGACGTTTCAGTCCATACTTGGCTGGTTCCCAGGCAGAGTGGCACATGGCAGAGGGTAACCCTTCATGGCAGTGGAACAGCAAAGCAACAAGAGCAAAAAGGAGGAGGAGTGGAAAGCAGACTCTTCCTCTTCCTTACATATGCAAACTCTCCACCCCAGGGCAGTGTATCACTCACACCCATTATCCAAGCATTGGATTGTGGATCAATCATAAACTCTAAAAGGCCGCTCCATGACTGCATGTAGCATTGGGGGAACACCCAGACACAAACCATAACAAACTATAAAGTGAAGATAATAACAAAGCAAAATAATTCCTATCCGGAGACAGATACATGTTGTCCTGCCTGGAAGCAGTTTAATTGATTTTCCTCATCCACTGTGGAAGAAACCAGGTTTGTCTCTACTTGCACGTCTATTTTAATATTGCTAATCAGGAATGGATCTATTCTTCAGCCTTCTTGCTGGTTGTACGTTCTCACTATGTTGCCAGGGAGGCTCAGTGAAAGGCCTGAATCTGGGACCAAATATCCGGATTTGTTCACCTGCCCACCAACACTATGACAAAAGCCCATATAAATGGAAAAATCAGTTAGATGTGGTGGTGCATGCCTGTAATATCAGCACTCAGGAGGCTGAGGCAGTAGAATTGCTATGAGTTGAGGCCAGGCTGGGCTACATGAGTACAAGACCCGTCTGAACTACATAGCAAGACCTTATCTCAAAAAAAAGGAAAATGAATTTATTCACAATTTAGTAAATTTGGGAGAGCAATTAATCTGTCCCCTCAAAAATAAAAACACTTGAATTTTCTATTCTTAGCATAAAGAAGCTAGAGAAATATCTTACCTTAAAAAGAAAATCTGATATAATTTCTAAATTTTTAAAGATTCACTTTGACCTTTCAGTTACAACTAGTTTCCTAATTAAGTTAAATAAAATCTTTAATATACCAAGAGTCAGGATTTTAGCTTTTGGTGAAAATCATCTGAAGACTTCACTTAACCCAAGGATAAAAAAAAAAAGAGAAAAACAAGTGTACCCTCAACCATAAAAGAAAATACACAGAGATTTCATTAGTGGTGTGCAAGCTGGAAAGTTTGCAGTTGTAACTGATGTTGTGGACATTCCCCACTGTGTGTACACACAAAGACGTGTATGACAGAGTCCATGTGCGAGCAGGAGTAAGAGAGCCTGCTCTCCTGGGAGGGAGACAAGGCTCAAGGGGAGCAGGGAAGAAGGAGAGAGGCGAGGGGCAAGAGAACCCAGGATCACCGTGGGACCTGCTGTAGGACAGGCCACCTACTGCAGACTGGAAGGCAGCAAGACAGTCGTTCCTTCATAATGGAAACAGGACAAACTACTCAATAATAAGAACATTGGAGACTGATAGCTTTTTGGAGAAAAATGCATTGAGACTGCAACTCAAAAATTCTGATTGGTCCAACTTTGAAGCAACTTTATATCTCATCACCCATGTCATGGTTACTTTTCTTTCATTGCTGAGACAAAATACCCAACACCCAAAATGAAGGAAGGAAAGGTTTATTTAGCTTACAGTTTGTGGAGGTTTCAGTCCATACTTGGCTGTCTCAGAGGCAGAGTGGCACACGGCAGAGGGCAAATGTTCATGGCAGCAGAGCACAGCAAAAACCACAAGAACAAAAGGGAGGAATGGCTGCAAGCAGCCTCTTCTCTTCCCTTACCTTGTAAACAGCCTACCCCCACCCAGGGCGCATGTAGCTCCCACACAGTCTCCATGCCTTCCTTTCCCACAGGCTCAGGATGTATATAAAGTAAGCAACCTGTCTTCCTCCTGAGTCACTCAGCCAAACCTCTAGACTCCCCAAGTTGACAAAATGTATCAACCATAACAACCCATATATATTTTTCAGTATCTATGAAAATTATCCTTTTCTCATGTATGTACAGACACACATATTTTAATATTGCTATCTTACTTTAAAATATTTCTTAAATAATCAAATGTTCAGTTTGCATTTCTAATTATCTCTTGAATGTTAAAATATTTTTACAGATTTTTAGATTCATATTTAAACAAAGCGTATGCATTGCAATTACCTGATATTTCATTCTGTTTCATTTATCCATTAGGATTTGTTTCTTTCCTTTCTCTTGAGTATGTTGAACACAGTGGTTGGATCTAGCAATTTGATCAGAATGGACTCCTGTTCTTTTCATCCGTGGTAATTCCCAGGCAGTGTGCTTTTTATGCCCAGGAAGTATATATTTCCTTGGACTCTTCCTCGTTAGTGCTAACAGCTGTTAATCATCACTGTTGCTGCCCATTCACTCATTTGGTTGTTGGAATGTGGTGATATCCTATCACTACTTTCCCATCACCCAGTTGGAATATGGGGAAAAAACAACTCTTCCCTCTATGACTTCATTATCTCTTGGTAGATGAGTTAAAAAAATTAAGATAAATGCCAAGATAAATGATTGGATCTTACCAAAAAGTTGATTTACAAGCATACATTTAGGGTGAACAATCACTTTTGTTTTCCTCTGAGTTACTCTGAGTTCATGGATCTTTAATGTGTTTGATGTAATTTAATCTGTTGAACTCACTCTATCACTATGAATGGTCTAACTGCCCAATATCAGGCCATTCAGCCTAAGACTCTGCTGAAGCTTTTGCTTCAAAGTGACATATGAATACTCTTAATGGGCCCTAGTTTTCTTACTTTCTTTTCTTAAAATATTCCAGGCCAAATTTATACCCCTGCTACATGTATTCTCTACATCAGATCTAGAATTCACCATAGACACAAGGAACTATGCTTTTTTGGTTTGCTTAATAGGAAATAGTCATTTCAAGACTATAAACTATATGAGAAAAATGCTCTACTTAAGTTTTTAAGTGAAAGTGGAATGTGTAAGTTACTATATAAAAGATACTGTCAAGTTTGTGAAGAAATACAAATACATATACAACACAGATCTATATAAAGGCAAAGTGTTCACAATATAAGACTGGGAGATCCAAGTGAAAAATTTTATGGCATAAGCATAGATTTTATCTGGGTAGTTCAATGATTAGCAATGGTTTTTATATTTATAAGTATCTATATTTCAAAATAAACTTCATTAGTTTAAAGAGAAAAAAAATTAAAGAGTTTTATAGTAGGAATTTATATTATGACAAATAAAATTATTGGAGCAATTCCCCTTAAATCATGTAAGCTGTCCTCCACAGAATAGTATGCATGAATTAGTTAATATTTTTAAGGCATTCTAAAAATAATAGATCTGTGTGGCATTACTCCATTCAGTTTATGACATTAATAATGCATCTTATTTATCTAGCATTTGAAATGCAACTTAATGAATTAATAAACATAATACACAGTCACATTTAATGAAGAGGTTTGCAATGACTCGTCTTAATGATTTTGCTGTAAGTTTATAATAATAATTATATTTAGCACTTTCATTGCATTTGTTCCTGGAAGTGTTTTGCAAACACCTAGTTAGTTAATACTTAATACATCTATCTTTGGGTACAATGGAGAAGAGGTGCCTTTCATATGTATCTACTAGTACTGCAGTCTAAACAAGAAGATAAGCTAAAAAATCCACCCCTAGATAGACCCTGGAGACACCCTTATTAGGGGATCCTGAGTTTGAGATGAGATTCTGATCTGAGACCAGAATGAGGTATTGGTAAGATTCTGAGGGTGATCTGGAGTAACAGTACCGCACGGGCCAGGTCTGACTTACTCTTTACCCGTGAGGCCGGGGCCCCAAGTGGCTATAGCCCTGTTGTTTTCATTACATGTGTGTCACCAATGGGATGGATCATCCACGTCTCTCTCAGCCATTATCATGAAATTTTTAAAGCTGAGACAAGTCTCATAGAGCTATGGGAGGCATTTTCATTCAAATCTCAGTATGAACATAACTTCTCTGTTTTTAATGGAAATGTTAAAAAGCCCATCGCGTCAGGCATTTTTGAATAATTTCAACAAAAATTGAAAGAGACATATCATCTGAACGCTCTTCCAGCAAATGGCCTTTGGCTTTATGTAGTAACAGTGACTGGCTCCGTGTGGGTGATGATGCGTAAATAGTTGTGATGGTCTTGACCGCGTGTCTTTCTCTCTGATTCATATGATGAAACCTATCTCAGAGGTGATGACAGTAAGGCGTGGGGCTTTAGGGAGGTGATGAGGCTCAGGACTCCCAAGGACTCGCACTCACCCCTTTTGCTATGAAAGGACACAGCAAAAATGCGTGACTGTGGCAGAACTCCTCCCAAATTCTGGTGACTGTCTCAGTTTAGACTACCTAGCTTCCAAGAACTATAAGAACTACATTTTTATGGTTTGCTACCTGCTCAGTTTAAGGAATGGTCCCAGATAACAGTATACTGTGCTCAGTTTAAACTCTGTTCCTGAAGCAAGACTGAGTAGCGGATTACAGTATTGCATTGGAACTTTTCATGGAGAAACAACAGAAGGCAAGAGAATATTTCCAAATACAAGAGTCCACTTGGATATGCTCACCAAGTCCACCACTCCATGGTAGACACACTGTTATTCCAATCTGGGGAGCTCTGTAGATCGTGAGCTTGGATGCTCAGATCTCACATGTCTGTCAGGCATCATTCACAGCAGTGGGGGAGCTCGAGTTCCTGCCATAATTTGAAAACACCGGCTGGGGCATTAGTCACAATTTATCTCAGCCTTCAGGTCACACTGGGCCAATGAAAGGACATGTTAATGATAATTATGAGTGAGCATTTAAAAGATAACCAAAATGTTTCCAAGGAGAAAGTGCAGTATATATTTTGTTTTTCACAAGAGTACCTGCTCAAAACATAACCAGGGTCTGAACTTAAATCCAGTCGCGCTGTACTATGCTGAGATTAGTTGTAAGTCTCCTGTCTGAGATGGAATGTACCTCGAGCAATGACTTTCACCTTTGAACATCATGCAGTGTGCAGTTGCTGTTAACCTTTATAAATCGCCTGGCCTGCATGATACGGGAGTACGGCTCACCCAGTGACACAGTTCGCAGGCAACCCTTACTCTGGATTTAGGACTGAGTCACTTCGCCTCATCTCCTCTAGTTTTATAATTGTAAAATAACCCTAAATGCTTAAGTAAGTTGCCAGTGCAGTATAATTAAGTGTTTTTTTTGTTTTTTTTTTTTCCCTGAACTTTGCAGGAGTAAGTTGCTGCTTGGGGCTCTGCTGCCCTCTTAGACTTCAGCATGGATTTCTCACAAATGAGAATAATCTCCAGCACGGCCACAGTGGAAGAACCATAGTACAAAATTAACTCAGAGATGCTGCTAGCATCTAACCCTTGGGCTCCAATCAAATGTCAGCAGTTGTCCAAATAATGTCGCTTGTTATCAAGGGATCCAGGTAAGAATCAAGCATTGCTCAGATCTCACTCAATCCTTTCAGCTCAAGACGTTTGCTCAGTCTCCCCTTGACTCCTGTGGTATTAACACTTGTGAAGACGGCAGGAACACGACTCAGTTCGGTTTCTCCTGAGGTTCCTTCCTGACTAGACTTGGGTGATATGTTACCAGTGCGATGTCTTGTTCTTCTGATCTCATACAGTCTGACTTGTGTAATGAGCCTCATGTCCTCTGCTTGATTACAAAGGGATGCGACAGCCTTCCACTGGAAATCTACTTTTTCCTATTTAAATTGAGAAGTAGTTTGCGAAAATCCACCCTGAAACTACATAAATATGTTGTTCCTCCTCAAATATGTATTTTATTCACCAATGTACTTATATTAGAATATATTCATTTTTTTCGTAGTTTCATCCCTGAGCATAATCTACTACTATAATTATTTATTACGAAAAATTATTTATTACAGTGCTTAATTTGTCCCAAATTAAGAATCTGTTAGGAAGTGTATGTGTCCTTTTGAAACATCCTCGTAATTTAAAAAGGAAACTTTATTGTACATAAAATACAATAAACATACAACATAGTGTTATGAAATGTACATATATGTAAAATGGCTATTGGACACAAATGAACAAACCCATCATCTCTTTCATTACCCATCTTCCACACACCCTGTGGCAAGTGATATCATGAACTGTCGGGTTCAGCTTGTATATTAGACCTTTATACTTGTTTCTCCAGTCTAATACTTTGTATCCTTTGATCTGCATCCCACCTACCTCCATCATACCTATAGTCAACTGTCTTCTATATGTCAAAAGACAAGAGGTAACAACTCTTGGTGACAGTATGGAGAAAGAAGAACACTTCTGCAGTGTTGGTGGGAAAGTAGGTTGGAGTGGCCATCATGAACAACAGTACCACAGTTCCTAAAGAAACTGAAAACTGAATTGCCACGTATCACAATAACCCCTTCTGGATGTATATATCCAGAGGAAATGAAATCAGTCTAACAGAGATACCAGCACTACCATGTTTATCACAGCCATGCTCAGAAAAGCCAATAAAATGTCATTTTTACCTTTAAAGATGGAATTTCTAGATTGAGGTAGATGAATCCACATGTCCAGTACTTCTCCAGGCTGAGAGTGAGGAGGTCACCAATGTCCCCCACTGTCCATTTCCTCCTCAAGGCCCCTCATGTGCCTGTGCTTTGTTCTGTCACTGAAGATTGAGCATAGCATAGGACATGCACTGTTTCACTCACCTTCTAGCTGCCATGTATGTGGAAGACAAATAGCTAATTAAAGATGTGTTGATTAGCAAGTGTAGTATCATCAATTACTGGTTCTTTTACCAACACAATACTGGACATATTTCTGCCAGAGCTCCTGAGTGTATTCCTCTAAATAAATGATTTTCAAGTACTGTGGGAGGTAAGCATTGACTGTTCTAGGTCCATGTAAAGGGATCTCTAAAAATATTGACAAAGTCTACTTTACTTTTTATATCTACTATCTGAAATATTACAAAACATGACATTATTTTTAATCACTTATAAACATCTGAAGATCATACAGGATTAATAAAAGGACCCTGGTGTTTCCTTTGTTGTGAAATGCACACAATCATACATGCATACTTACAAATACCACACGTCCAAACATATGGGCTTATAAACTATCAAAATTTGTCTTTGTAGCAGCAGGGGATGGTGGTGCACACCTTTAATCTCAGCAACTGGGGAGCTAAGGCAGGAGAACTGTCATAAGTTCAAGGACACATAATAATGAGGGCTCTTCTCAAAAGCAAAAAAATGTCCTATGGTTTGATTTTTTTCTCCTCTTCTGTATAATCCTGCTTTAAATTAAGAGCCCAAGTATGACACAGGATCCCTCCAATGCAGCACTAGCACAAAAAGAAAAATACCCACTTTCCCCTTCAGCATGGCTCACTTTAGGTCATCTTTTCTGTAATGTGGGGGATTTGCCTGCCTTGCTGGTGCTCAGAGAATCCAAAGCCAAAGAGCCACCCTGTGAATATCTTGATCAATCAGGTTTCAGAACATGAACTCATTTCTCTTTGTGCCCAAGTTCTTATTGTTGAGCTTTGTTCTATGACTTGTGTTTTATTAATTTTAATAATCTGATTGGAAATCTAGGCAATTTTAATATGATTAGGTCTCTTCTCATTTTGGGGGTGGCGCAGTCCTCCCTTCATAGTTTAGACAACACTTGGCTAAGTGTATGTCTAGCTAAATTATGCCTAACAGCTCTCCTTTTGACATAAGGGCCCGTGATCACATGGGATTGGGGCACTGGGCCTCACAGTCTCTAGCTGGAAAGACACAGTACACTTCGGAGCATTGGTAAGGCCAAATACCCACTTCCCAGCTGGCAACAGCCTCTAATTTCAGAGCAATAACCTGTGGTAAGATGCTCCTGTGCCCTTTGGGGACAGCTTGGGGTAGAAGAGCAGTTCCAGTTCAGAGTCCAAGTGCCTGCTTAGCACAGGGAAGGCTCTCCAAGGCCCTGGGTCCAATCCCCATGACCCCAAAAGAGTGCTTCATGGGACAGTGTCAGCGCTGCTGAGGAGCCCCAGCTTCTCTGTCAGTTGCAGCCTGCCGACCTGGTCCCGAGGCTGGAACATCTGAATGCTTTTCTCTGCTGCTGGGCCATACTTCAAGCCCTTGCCGGGCCTCACCCATGCACAGGATGACCACAGACTGCATTGGTGTTGTCTTGTTTTTCTGGCCTGGTCGTGATACATGCTGCTGTGTTTGTCAGATTCTTTTTCAGCCTCTCAAATCTGTTGCAACATTTGAGTTCTGAATTGCACCCCTCAGTGAACTGTTGACTTAACACTGTGCCATACAACCTGATCTTGCTTTCCAAATGCCAATGTCTTCCTTTCTTTCCAACAGAAAATTAGATTTGTTTATGCCAATAGCAATTCCAGTTCAGACCTGAATGATTTTAATGATTATTTTGAAACAATTGTGAAAATCCTCTTTCTTCCTTTTCTTCTTTCTTTCTTTCTTTTCTTCCTTCCTTCCTTCCTTTCTTTGTTTTTCAGACAGTCTCTTGCTATGTAGTTGAGGCCTTGAATTCATTATCTAGCCCAGGCTAGCCTGCAACTTACCGGGAGGAAATCCTCCTATCTCAGCCTCCTGAGTGCTGGGATCAAAGCCACATGTGCCAGCACACCAGGCCAATCTTAGAAATTCTAGTCTCTGCCAGGTATTTAATTTCCCAGCTACTCTTACCACTAAGCATATTTATATGACCTGGTTCTTCTGGACTGTTTGTCCTAATAAAAAGAAATACATTTCTACTTAAAATTTTTCCTTTCTTCTTTAAGCATGGTTGCATAAAGATGTGATGCTTGGAGCTACAGCAGCTATCCTGTAAGCATGAGTCGACAAGCCTGTGGCTAATCAGAATGAAAAGCTACTACAAGCCTGATGACATGGATGAGTCAATGCACCAAAGACTAAATCCCCTATATCTAGATGTCTTGATATGGGTTTTCTTGGGTTGCATATAAAACCATTCTTAACTGGTGTGAGTTATACTCAAGCAACTCTCATGACAGCCTACTGAGAATAATACTTGGATTCATGTACTTGAACCAAGCTATAGTCACCAAGAAGAGAAGTGAAAGATTAAAGAAAATACATAGTAGCAGTATAAGTGAATAAATGCACATAACTTGAATTAGCGTGATTCAAAAGTATTTTTATTTACCTAATTATATTAATTACTAGAAAACAGCAAAATAACGTTATACTATGTATTGGGTTTTGGGGTAAGTCATCAGCCAGAGAAGAGTCCCACAGAAGATAATGAAATACGAGTTGTTACAGAGAAAATTCCTGCCAGGGATAAGTTCAAAGAAAGTCCTTTGAGTGGGACATTTAACGACATGCAAGTATTTTCTGCTAAAGAAGGCGTGGTAGGAAGGAGGAATAGAAAATGTACAAAGCACTCAGGTGAAAGGAAACCACGTGGGACAAAACCCAATACTTATCCAAGCCAGAGCACAGGCCAAGGGGAAGCACCAGACTCTTACTTAAATAACAGGTTCAAGGTGGCTGCAAGCACCGCCAGAGTGTGTGGTCCATCTGGGACTCCCCTCCAGTGCGGAAGTCAGCCCTTCCGCATGCCCAAGGACTGCCTAGGGCCAGAGCATGACTTTGACCTTTAGGGAAGGGGCCATTTTATGGATTAGATAAAGTTACATAGCGATCAAGTGATTGATAGATACAGATAGGATACAGTCAGTGAGGCAAAGTGTTATCAAGAGTCAGTCTGGGGCAAGGTATGTGTTTTTCCAAATGTTTTTACTTTGGTAACTTTTCAATAAGTTTGAAATTATTTCTGAAAAAAAGTAAAGGAAACCAACAGAAAAAGAAAACAAATGAAGAAACTTTACCCCGTCAGGGCTGTTTCATAGACATATAGAGTCTGGGAGGAAATGCCTTTTCAATGCAGAAATTGGCCTTGGCGGCGACGAGGCCAAAGAACAGCGCTGAGCAAGAGCAGCAGCCAAAGGGACCTGAACACGTCAGTGTTCAACACCACTCAGAGACCAAGGCGATTCCATCATCCCTCTGACACTGGAGCAAAGGCATGCACACAAAGGTTTTTGCCTAGAGAACACACAGGGTGGAACCAAGGGGCCTCACGTACTCACCAGGACCCAGTGGGCACCTAGACTTTCCAGAAAACCTCCCAGGCCAGATGGGACAGTTTCGGCAGTGCTCCTAATCATCTAGCAGGAGAGCTCCCCCACATTTGCGGCATTTGAATCGGTGCCTGTCACATGGATGAACAACATTTCCTCCTAAGTGCTGGTCAGTGGAGACATTTCTAACTCCCTCCCTCCTAGGGAGTTAGGGAGATTAATTAGCAGCTTTCTGCTGAGTGTTCTGTGTTACTTTTCTCAGGAGACAGATTAATGGCTAGTTCCCAAACCTTATCCGAGTGGGAAGGTTAAAAAGTAATACACCTTGCCTCAGAGAGCCTCTCAAAGGTCATACATGTTGTTTGCTTATCCAAACAAAATTGTAAAACTCATTTTAATGTTATAAATAAAAATCTTGACTACATTCATACCCACTGCTGCTATTTCAAGTACTGTAATTTAAAGATAAAAAAGCTTTTGTGAACACAAATGTGATTTTTAAATAGTAAAAAAGAAATGTTTGAATAGTAAAAATAATGCAAAGCAAACCCCATTGTCCAACAACAGGATGGGAGAATAAGTTAGTCTACTTAAGGATTAAAATGTACCCATGAATTGTGTTTTTGAAAGCTTTATAATCAAAAGAGATAGTCTGAATTCATATGAAAATTAAATATAAAATTAACCATTAAAACTGCTTTCAGCTACAAATCATTACACTGAAAATAACTATTGGAATGAAATTACAAAAAAATGAGCAGATCCTGTGCAGATGACAGGACCATAACTCCGAATCTCCTTTTTGCTTTTTGTTATGATTAAGGATTTTATAATGAGTGACCTGTACTTTTATACAAAGAAATGATGAGAAAAGAAAGGAAAAGAAAAGAAAGACACACCTGAGTGAACCTGTCCATTTTACCTCATCTTGCCCTTGGTGGCTGCACTACACAATCTGAGTCTGAAAAGCTTTCCATGTCGCTGTTATTTTCTAACTACCTCCTTATTCACTTACTGACTTTTTACTTTTTTGGCTTCTTCCATTTACAACATATTCCTAGATCATTTGTGATTTGGAGCTCAGATTGTTTTCCGCAGACATGCATGGGACAAGCTCACCCCGTTAGGTAGCTGGAAGGTCCCCGTGGCCCCAAGCTGTGGTCTGGGGATCTCTGGAAGCCTCTGTCCCCTTTGCTACTGATGAACAGGGTGAATCATGAATTCATGATTCTTTGGGTTCCTTAGTGTCCTTGATGTCATCACCCCAGAGTCATGGAAAGTCACATCCTCCCCCAATGTTTTTCACCCCTTTTCATTGACAAAAGGGAGAAGTTAGGTTGACTCTACCTAGGAAACCAAGTCATTCTTAAGAAAAAGATTTTACTCTGTTATCTGTCTTCTCTGGTAAGCCTTTCTTTGAGGATTCTCTGAGTTCTGAATGGCGTCCATTAGACACAGATCCATCCCTTCCTCCCAAGTTCTTAAGTCCCATGGTATAATGGAATCCCAGTAGAAAGAAAGCTTTCAAATATACTTTTTGTTCAATTCTCTGATCTGTATTTGAAAGCTCTCTGCAACTTACTTACCCAAGAACTACTCAACTAACCTTTAACTGTTGTGCACACCTATGGCTGAAGGAGACTACTTCATGAAGATATTAGTTTGGGAGCAGGTTGCTTAGAAAGTTCTACATACACAGGACACCTGTCCCTTCTGTGTGTTCCAATAACTGGGGAAGTCACACACCTACAGCACCTGGATACATCTTTCTGACTGACCGAATAGGCACCTTTGTGTTTGCAGAGTGCAGCCATTGATATAGTTGAGAAATTGTTTCTAGAAAGTGATAATAAAATGCATATTTACATTACTCAACTTATTTTCAACCTTGAATTTCCTTAAATTAGAACAGAACTGACTCAATTCATTATTGTCAAGTCAGTCCCTTAACAGGTGATACAGGTGAAACATCTAGTTTCTCAGGCCTGTAAACTAACAGGAGCGCTAAGTCACTCAGACACACAACTAAGCCATGAAATAAAACAGCATGATGAGGATGACAGTCAATAATGATCACAGTAATGAACGATCACTATGCCGTGCTCCCCATGCACTGCATGTGTGACCTGGCTCATCTTGTAAGGTTGGGCAGTCAAGCTTTCTCACTCTACCTGCCTTCCTGGATAGCACTCTCTCCACTCCCCAGTGTAGTGCATTGGTCAGGATCCAAGACTTTGTGTTCAAACCCGATTCTACCATTTCCTAGCCGTGATTTTAGGTAAGGGATATGTTGCGTTCTTTTGTTTCCTCACCTAGAACATGGGACATCAGCTCTCCTAGGGCTGCATGAAGGTTGAATGAGTCCATGCAGGGAAAGTCGTGAGAATACAGCTTAGCACATGTAAAGAGTAAAGGGTTTTATACAATTGTGGCACATAGCTTTAAGTGACTACTGCAAGATTTTTCAAGCTACAGATAGCATTTGGCACTACAATTTTCTGCATGAAATTTAGAAGTGATTTTTGAATCGTGGTTTTGATGGTAGACATAATTTAGCATAGGTAGGGGGATGGAGATACTTGAATATTCGTGTGGGCCCTGTGTTAGAATAATTACAAAATTAGGCCACTGCCTGTGGGTTTTTCTGTTGAAAAGGTAAAATTTATGAATATTTTGGTCCAAAGACTAAGAAAGATTATTTCTAATATAGAGTAATTTTAATACATGATAAAGCTTATCATTCTGACTCCAGGAATTTGCATGTCATCTTGTTTCAAATTATGTTTGGTTATTTCTGCAATGCATTACTTTTATTTATTTTTTCTACAGCAAAAATATGCTGGTATAATTTTTCCCTTGCCTGCTTTTGCTGCTGTTGACTGCATGCAGTCAAGATGCTAATTAAAACCACCTCATTTAAATGCCAAGTTTGCTCTGAAATGGAATCCCAATAATTTTGAGAAATTACTACTGGGCATAGAGGTTGCAAAAGATATGTTCAATTAATCTATGTTTTGCTTAAAGTGATTTAAATGGAGGACTCAGACATTTTCAGCCTCCACACCCAGCAGATTGCATTAAGAAAGGGCGGGAGAGTAACACAGCTGGCAAGCGCATGATGCAGGCACAACCTGGTTCCCCTGGCAGAGGCCACAGACCCCTGGGGCTCCTCATTTTTTATCTTGGGTATCTTTCCAAACTCGGCCAGGACTCTATAGGGACAGCCACATTGATAGGTAACCATCACAGAGTTAAACCACAGTGTCAGTCTGATAAGAATAATTAAAATTAATCTATGAACACACTTCTGTTTTCCACAAGGTAGTTAATAATAAAACTAATTGCACAGGAAGAACCAGGACTGAACAGAAGGAGAATATGCCCAGGAGTTAGACTTGCTGATTTCAAGAGGCCGACTTTCAGAATGATTAAGGAAAATGCCTCAGTGCTGGTAGACACAGAGAAAGAAGGAATCACAGAGAGGGCTCGGGCTGCTCTCCACTCTTGACTGTTCCAAATGAAGGATGGGATGATATTGAATTCAGTATTTCGGGAATAAACAAACCCAGACTGTGTTGTGTGAGCCCAGAAATGCGGGCCAAAACTCAAAGGAAGACAGTAAGAGTCAGATTAAATTACTTTGAAAAGTCCTATAGTTCTTCTAAAGTACGGTTCTTAGTTAATGCTCTTCAGGCAAATGGATTTATGTTTACAGGGAAAAGGAAGGCACCTCCCAATGATTTACATGCATGGGATTGTTTCCTTAAGCCACCCTTCCTTTGCACACACTCCCTGACAGTGACACAATCTGTGGGTGGCTTCCGAAGTTCAGAGCCCTCATCAGCAGCTGCACACCCTTCGTGGTCAGTGTGGACATCATCTACAGGCTCTGCTGAGCATGCTGAGCTTTCCTTCATGCCCAGGACCCTTACACTTGGTAGATTAACCTCAGGTATGTTTTGTTCCTTTCTGTTTTTTCTGACTGCAGAGGCCAAACAATCTCAAAAAGAAAACTAAGGTCCATCACACACACTCATTATGTATGGGTTTAAACATCACTGAAAAGGCTCATGTGTTCAGAGACGGATTTTTGAAAGGTGATAGGATCATGGGGATCAATCCATTGATAAATTCAAGCTTAATGTACAGGTAGGAGGTAAGGTCTGATTGAAAGAGATGGGTCACTGGGGTGAACCTGCAAAGGTGTGTCTTGTCCCTGGTTGTGGAGAAGGGCATTGTTTAGTTAATCTTTTAATGTATTGCCTTAGGTATAACTGGACCTAGGTTGTGTTTTGGAGGAAGTCAAACAAAAGCTTTGTAAGCCCTGGAGCCAATGCTAAGTGTTTTGCTGTGTTATGTAGAAAAGGAATGGTAATTGAGTTGTACTGTTCTTGCTAAAACGGCTGATATTCACCCAGTGGCCCAGGTGCCTCTTTTGTTTTATCTCAATCAAAGGTTATGGAAAAGGTGATTGGGGGCTACAGTCAGGAGAACCGTGACCCCCTGATCCCAGGACATTATCTCTCGTGTATTTCTTTTTCTTCTAACTTTTTATTCATCCGCGGGTACCTCGTTTTTGGGACCTGTTCGCCCTGGACAGAAACGGATAACAGACCAACACCTGGTGTGTCTATCTGTCTATCTCCCTCTCCTTCCTGGCCGCCACCCAGTAAACACCTTTCCTCTACTACAGTGCTCTACTTCACTGCAGCCCCAAAACAAGAGAGCCAAGCAAGGGTTGACTCCGAGCAGTGAGCCAATACAAACATTCCTTTGGGTCAGCTCATTTACTTAGGTTCAAGTGGTACTGGAGAATATAGTAAATGTCCCGGTTTTTTAAAAAAACCTCTAATGGTAAAGGAAGCATTGCCTTAAAATTCTCTCAAAATACTCTTCTTCACCTTGAACACATGCATCCCATCTGCTTGCCACCTTCTGAGACAGTTCTGGGCATCTCTTTTCATGTCTTTATGAAATGTGATCAAGTGTGACAAATGCTGCTACCAAGTGGCATCCAAAAGAAATGGTTGATCATCTAGAAATTACATGGATCTTCTTTTCAATTAGCTGATCTGAGTCTGTCACCCACTGATTAGGAGCTGGTGATGCTTAACGTAGGCCCTGTCAGCCTCGCTGCTGCCACAACCTCTTCCACACCAGCCCTCACAGACCCAGCTCTACAGTGAGGACGCACTGGGTGAGCCCTGGGAATGAATGGCAGAATACAGAGTCCAATGCAATTAGCTCTGCACTCTTGAGACACCCACAATTTCCAGTGTGTGTTTGACAGTCTGTGCTTTCCCTTATCTCCTGGCTCCACACATTTCACAGCAAAGAATTATGAGGCATCCAGACATGCATCCTGGTTATTGCGACAGTGGCGGCACTTTTTACCATTTACATATATTGTGGCCATATTAAACCACATACAATATGTTCCTGTCTTTAATTTAGGAGCGCATTTTGACGTTTGCACATCTGCCATCAACTCAGATAAGATTGAGGAGAAATGTTTGGGTCAGTGGTGCATGAAATCTAATTGAATGGCTCAGGACTCTGCCATCCACATCTGCGGCAGTTTGAAAAGACCAGACAGATGGAAAACAAGGAAGAGGTTGAAATAGTCAGTAATGTGTAAGAAAAGTATAATGCTGGGCCTTGCAGCAAGAAGACTTGTCTTGGGGCAGTGATAGCTTAGTGGTAGTGTAAGTGCCTGCTATGCCTGCGGTTCTGGGTTCAAACCTCAGTATTGCCTAAAGAGGAAGGGATGACTTTCTGCACAGCACACACTGGCTCCCAAGCATGCACTAGCACGAATTTTTAAATATGCATCTTTATGAATATCTATGAAGAACATTAGTTAGGCTTTCAAATAAATCAACTTTTGTTCTAGAGCACCTGTTTGTGTATTTAATTGAACTCTGGATAATAGGGGCATTGTTCTGGTATAAATATTTATTCATGGATTGTGATAGCTTTTTTAATTAAAACTGGATGAAAAATAGATAAGGAAACAGGATGACTTTCAAATCTTACACAGGCCTCTGTTCCACTTACTGGCTATGAGAAAGGAAGCAAGGGGTGAGGCTTCCTATCATTAACACTTTCCTTCATGCGTAAACAATTTAAAGCATGGTTGCTAGAGAGTTAGAAGCTAAACGCACCCTCTCTCCTAGATAACAGGGACTCGAACGCCCCGTCCCCTCTCCCTGTCTACCTGAGGAGAGTCTATAAGGTCCTTGGAGGTCACTGGCTTGGCCACCTTTCCTTTGTATTCAGGCTTAAGTAAAGCCTTATTTAATAGAGATATTTTACACGTCACCTTTTCTTGATATACAAACACTAGTATGTTTTAATATATTAATAAGGATTTGATATTCCCACCTATTAAGTTGGGCCTAATAGGAAGTTATTAAGAATATGAACTTATTAAGTTTTTTCTTAGACATATTGCTCATAAAAATAGGAAGTACCAACCTTATACTTTATGATTATTATAAAACTAAAATTATATTAAATATTATGTGTAAAGTGTGTATTTGTTTCTTCCCACATTTTGCAATAGAGATCAGAGTAAATACTGACATAATTCTCTGGAAATAAAAATTGTTAAAAACCCTGAATCCTGATTTGAATAATCTGATTCGACACATTTTTAAATGATAAATATTTAAATCTACAATTTATATTATCAGTTGCATAAGGTAGAGTGTGAGGTTCCCACTCATTCCAGGAGTAAAGAGATATTTTAATGTGACGTAATTGCTCATGATAAAAGATGGGAATCACTAAATATGCCACCAAGGAAAAATGAGACCAATTAGGAGAGAGGGAAAAAACCAGAAGGAGAAGATTTTTGGTAAGTAGAATGAAATAGACAAAAAGAGACTTTCTATCTTAAATATAAATCTTTGTGGTTTTAAAAAAGATCTGCATAGAAATGGAAGAAGATAGTCTACGGCTATACCACGCTGAACATGCCCGGTCCCATCAGAAATGGAAGAAAACAGGTAACTAAGGAGAAAAAAAGGAAGAGAAAGGAACAATAAATAAAGAAGTATATATATATATATATATATATATATATATATACACACACACACACACACACACACACACACACATATCCATACACACATATATGATAGTTATACTACTAACTGCTATAATTTCATTGAAAAGAAAGGCTTGTGCCTATATGGTTTGATCAGTTTTTCATGCCTATATCTTAAAATCTGAGCAGCTATTTTGAAGCTAACAATACACACTGTACTAACCATTGTTATTCTCTTACAATCTTTTTTTGAAATTTTGTACCATTGTCTTTACTGTTCATTTTTCTGTTCTTTAAAAAAAAATTTCAAAAAAATTTTAAAAAGAAAGTAGGTAATTTTTGTTGTTTTTAGTAAATATATCTATTTGACTATTTCAAAATTCAGACTACTACAAAGGAATTATATATCTATTACCTGTTGGCAGGCTTTTATGGTTATTATGTCTTTTAAATTTTACAACAATGCTGTAAAGGTATGTAACCTTACCCAGAAATGCCTCTCATAGTGTTGTAGTCAAGGTTCTCAAGGGAATAGATTTAATACAGGATGCATAATTTATAGGATTATTTTGTAATATTCATCCAAAGAGTCAAATAGAGAAGAGTGCAAGAGATTTGTCCATACATTAGAGACACAGAGAATCCAGTTGAGGGCCTGGATACCCCAGCAATCTCCCGCATGAATCCAGCTAAAGACCTAGAGCCCGTGACCAGTGTCCTTCATGAGTCCAGCTGGAGGCACAGAGCCCACAACAATGTCCCTTGCAAGTCTGTATCAAGATTCTACACTGGGAAGACCCAAATGTCAGTGTCAGAAACTAGAAAGTCTGCACCACTGGGATGAAGGATCAGTAGGCACCAGCTGAGGAATCTGCCCCAGAACCAGGAAGAAATGCTTAAGGTAAGGACCAGAGCTCCCCCAAAGAGAACCACAGCCATCCTCAATGACAGTGAGGACCTGAGCTCCTCTGACAATGAGAACAGCTGAGTTCCTATCAGAAAAGCCTGTGTGACAAGCTTCTCCAAGAGAATCAACAGCACCATCTTTCCCTCCAGCTCTCCTTTTTGCTGTTGGCAACACTTGTCAGCTGGGCCTTCCACACCGAGGATCACACTGCTTCAGTTCAGCTGGGAGTTCCAAGTTGCCCATTAGTTAATCCACTACACAGAGCACAACTGAAACTCAGTGATATTCAGTGGGGAAGTAAGAATGTGTGCTATTTTGACTCAAACCTGAGGCAGTGATGCATTTTCTAAGGAATTCATGACACAATCAATCTAAGGAGGCCGAGGAGGAGTCTGAATGTTTTCGCGTGGCTCCAGGCAGCACCCGGTGGTTCCTTTCCTGTGGCTCCTGTTTCAGGAAGAAGGATTACATGAGCACAGGATGGAGGCACATACACAAATCTAGGCCAAGGATGTGGGATGAGCTCTTAGCTGGAGTTGGGATCTTGTGGCATAGATGTATCCCAAGGCATGAGCAGAGTTATATATTTTAAGATAAACTTCATGATAATTTTCAAAACCCACTCCCTATTTTATAAAGAACAGCTCTTGTGTTGCACATTTCGGCCTCCTCTGCTTTCCTTCCTACTCTGCAGAGGTGAGAGGTTCTTCAGTCTCATGGGTACCATGAACTGTTCAGTGGAGGTCTGGTAGGTGATGCCCTTCTCTGTCTTTTTGAGCCCTGAAATTGTTGCTGAAGTCTCCTACAAGGCCTGGCTGAGTGAAGACATTCGACTGAGGAATGGATGAAGGACTAATAAGCAAGTATAATTCAGAAAATCTCTGGAGCCAGACAGGAAGCCAGTCTGGCCGAGCGTGCACAGCGGAGGAGGGGCTGTGTGCTAGATGTGGAGAGGGCATCCAGGGAGGCTTCCAAGGGCAGCGGCACACAGATGCTTGACCTTGTAAAGTGACAGCAAGCATCCCAGGCCAAGGGACTGGTTTGGACAGAACACATGGTGTCTTAGTGGCTTTTCTCTTGGCTAAGACAAAATACTCAACACCGACAAGTTAAGGGAGGAAAAGTTTACTTAGCTCACAGCTGGTGGAGGTTTCACTTCATAATAGCTGGCTGCAAGCCAGGGTGACATGGCCCAGAGGCAACAGTTCAGTGGTGGCAGAAGACAGCAAAAGAGAGTGAGACAAGCCTCTTTCTTTCCCTTTTATCCTATCCAAACTGCAGGGACTGGGGCAGTGTCAATCCAAGTAGGGGACTGAACCAGTAATCACCCACCCTTAATCTCAGCACCCTTAATCCCAGCATTGCACTGTGAATCAATCACACACTCTAGATCAGCCAGTCTTGAAAATCCCCTATGACCACATGAGAATTTGGGGGGACATCAAGACACAAACTGTAACACATGGCTATTAACACCACAAATCTAGAATGCTGACGTAGAATTCCCAAAATTTAAAAGAAGGAAACCACAAAGTGCCCGTCTTTCATGTCTGTCTTTACTTGCTGATGAAGGGCAAAAAGAAAATGATGGAATAACTAGATTCTTATTGACCTTGTCATTGGGATAACTGGCACCCTGGGGAAATCATCATTCTTAGCCAGATAAAATTGGAAATCCCAAAGACTCAAGAAAGTCCCTGTAGAGCTCATGGGATGAAAAGTTAGAATCAATGTAGTTTCTTATTTTAGTTTTAAAATGTGAATAGGAGACGTGGTTAGATATAGTGGAATAAATAGGGTGTCTCTTATGTAAGTAATTTTCATCAACTTCACTGGTGAGAAAATTCTCTGTATCTTCTCCCCCAAATCCAAAGATTTTGGACCTATACCCTATAAGGGCCATGTCATTGTGATTTTCAAAAGCATACAATATTTGTCTCAAGGAGGACAATCTTCCTCAAAGCCAGAAGCACCATCCCTGTGTAAAAAGAGCATTGCCTCTGTGACAAATACTACAGCTAATTTCTCAATTCCTTACTAGATTTTTAAATCCTAAATTAGATTTTACCAAAAGGAAACACTAGAGACAACCCAGTGTTCTACCTCCTTACAAAGCGAACTCTGCAAGTATGAAAAAGGTGTTTGTTTCAACTATCGCCTCTCTTTTTCTTTTGGCCATCTGCTGACCAGATGGAAATGGAAACTGGAATCTTCTGTGCTCTCTGTCATATTCTGTCGGGACATGTAGCTCGAGGTAGGAAAATCTACACTGATACTTGGGTGCTCCTTCCTTTACTTCTAGCTCAAGTTATGAAAACATAAGACAGACATATAGATGGCCTGAGAGGCAGCAGCTTTGAGCAGCCTTTCTGGAGCAGCTACGGAAAATACAGACACTGGTGTCAGGCGCTGGTGCCAGATGAGCCTGCAACCACTGCACTGCTCAGTGGCTACGTGACCTTGGGAAGGGAGCAGGCTTCCCTTTAGTTATCACAGCGAGGCATCCCAAAGAGCAGCTTCATCTTAGGTCTTCCATAAGGAGTAATGAAATTTTTATTACCTCACCCCAATCTAAACTATTTCAAGTTAGATCAATTTTATTTTATAGTCAGTGAGATAGTGTTAATGAATTTTTAGTGAGATTTCTGTCTTTGGGGAGATTAGCCATCACTATCTGGTCTTCGACAATATTAATAGCCAGCAAATAAAACTTACTCTCTAGTTACTGTGTTTTCAACACAACTCTTCATTTATTCATTACAATTTCATAAAGGAATTAAAGGGGAAAGACTGAGGCTCAAGGAAAATTTCCCAGGCATACTTTATTATGCCAACACCAAGCTGACAAAGACAGCCCCCACACTTACTTGTTAAAGAGAAAGCTGAGACAGGCCTATTGCCCCATTTCTTAACACTGTCTATGGTAGTAACTTCCACCAGGTCTGACTTAATCCTGGGTCAGTGCATCTTAATTAGAGCAACAAGGACACCTTAAAAAGTTCATCCTTTAGGATACTCAAATCTTTAAGGCTATTTATCTCCTAATTGTATATACAGAATAATAAAAACAAAAATAGAATTGTATCTCAACATAGGGACGTTGGTTCTCAGTAATGTTGGGAAATTTAATTAAGCTCAGCTGTTCTAAAATGGAAATTAAGACCCTCCACCTCACTGAGATACTGTGAGTAATATAATATAGTCCTTATTACTGATATGGTTACAAGCAACATCTAGGGGTTGTTATTAACCTGTAGACAATGGAAATGAGTCAAAGGCCCCTAAACAGGAGGCATGCTAGTACTCCTATTCTTCTAAGGAAGTGCTGATTACCATGTCTTGGTGTTTGGCTTAGTTTGCCAGGGCTGCCATAGCAGATTATCAAAATCAGGTGGTTTAAACAATAGAGAATATTCTCTCACAGTTCTGGAGGCCAGGAGCCCCAAATCAAGGTGTCAGCAGGGTCGGTTTCCCTTGAGTCTCCTTTCCTAGTTTGTAGACATCTGTCTTTTTGCCCTCTCCTGGCCTTTCTGTTGGTGTGTCTGTGTTCTAATCCTCTCTTCTCACAGGCAGACCACTACACTGCATTATAGGTCCCCTCACAACATCATCATGGCTTATTTACCTCTTTATTAGGGACCTGTCTCTGAAAATAGTCACATACTGAGGTACTGGGGTTCTTGGGTATAGGTGTTTCTGTAGGAATCCCAGAGGCAGTCAAGTCCACTATAATGTTTCACTCAGGGCAGAATCCATCAGTGCAGGAAAACCAATTACAAGGGGAAATATCTTTCATCCCTTTCATCCAGGAGGAAACACTGTTAAAAGTTTGCAGGGGCCTGGGGATGCAGGGAGCATGTGGAGTGCTTGAGTGGCAGGTGCAAGGTCCTGAGTGCCACAGCGCTGATAAAACAGTGTGATACCCTACTCTAGGCAGACTTCAAGTGTGTACGTGAACACCCTGACACACCTCATGATGTCAAATTGACATTTTGCCATTTAATATCAACTTTTCTACACTCACTGTTATATTACTGCCATGTAATTATGACATGGAATTCCTGAAGGTGGGATCTTAATGAATAATAATATAGTACTTCAGCATATAAATATGGTTTCACTAAACTCATTCTTCAAAATTTGGCATTAGAAGTTTTCATATATAGAATAAATTATTTCTTCTCTTGTGGATGGCTAATTTCTTTGTTTTGTTTTGTTTTCTCATTTGTCTGTGATGTTTGGTGATATCACATACATGCCAGTGGAACAAGATATATAGTGTTATGCTTCATGAAATGTTACCACCTTTCAGTTTAAAATGTCTAAATGGTGTAAAGAGGATAACATTGTGAAACAGCTACAAGATAAGGTAGGCATGATCCTTCCTAAGTGAATTCATGGAGACTATCACAAAGCCCTACTATTACTCCGTTGCGTAGCTGGCATTCGTGGACTATTTCACCCACAATATTGGTGCAAACTGCTGGCCTCAACACTTTGTTCTCCCCCTATCTGCAGCCCTCCGTCTCCCCACTGCAGTCCTATGCACACACACATCTGATATGGGTAGACAGTCATCTGCGTCTGGCACTGGCTCTCGCTGGCTGACAGGCTGGAGATGTAGACGAGGAAGAGGCAAGCTCCCTGCCAAAGTCAAAGACAAATGCCACTCTTATAAAACTCAATTATGGTCAAATTAATCCCAGTAATGCTGTGGTTTGTTAGAGAAAATGGATCAATTTGGAGGAAACCTATCCAAAACACTGGGCAAGCTTTATGTACACAGAAGTCCCCATCACCCCACAAGGCATGGACATGCATGGATCACAGGTGGAATTATTGGCAAGGACGCAGGTCCTCGCTGGAGTCCTGAGAATCCCTTAATTTCATTTTAGTTGATTTTATTAGGAGGAGTGAGTAATCTGAATCAAGCAATCCTCCTGGCACATTAGGTGCATTTGTGTGGAGTACACAGGTGGCCTCTACCCCTGCATGAACACATCCCCCAAACACAATCAAAGACCTGGGGTGACACTGAGGAGACAAGGACAAAGCAGGACGTACATGGGAGTTCCTGCAGCTCACCCTGAGACTGTTCCTCCCCTGATCTTGGCTACAGATCAAGCAGCACAGGGTGCTCTTCTCACATGGTTTTCTCCAGGAGTCTCACCTCTCTTAGCCATTTGGGATTTTCTTTTTAAATCTCATAGGATGATTTCCTGTGGAGGGCAGCCTCAGAGATTGTTTCTTTAACTCCCAGCACACTTAACATCAGGACTGTACTTTCTCCTCCCCATGCACTATAGGTCTGACTTGTTTTTTTGTTTTTTTTCTTCCTGTCTTCTCCCTCCCCAAAACTTTAACTAGCTATGTGTGTGTGCATGTGCGTGTGCGTGTGCGTGTGTGTGTGTGTGTGTGTGTGTGTGTGTGTAGTTTTCTCCTCCCAGCTCACACAGGCAGAGCCTCACAGAATATTGTGTGTATAGAAAACTGCCTTCAACCAACATTGAGAAACGATCACGCTCAGAAATAAGTTCTACATTAGCTTATAACCTAAAGAATCTGCCTAGCCTCTCAGGTTTCTGTTTTTTCCTGTACAAAGTAGAAATAATTCATACATCATAAAACTCTGACAGAGATTAAGAAATCTAAACTGTGTCCAAAAGAGCGCTTGTGTTAGGGATGGTTACTGCGCCGAAAATCAGCACCGGTCTCACAGGCCTGAAGGATTCACAGAGGAGGACAGGAGAGAAGCAGCAAAGAAGCAGATGGGAACAGTGTAGCAGAGACGTAACTTACTGGTGTCTTTCCTTTCATGCTGTGAGAGTGTTTTCAAAGAATACACTATGACAATAAAGTACTGTGGGAAAAACCCAGAAAGATACTCATGGAATAATAGAATGACTTCTTAGGAAAGGCTTGATGCAGGAAATGATGCTTGGACATGGAACTCAGGATGATTTTGGCCCAGGGCAGTGAAGGATAATCCAGTGTGAGATTTGATTTCTGATAAACCTCCCTTGTGTGTGGAAGGCTGGGGTTAAGAAGGGCAGAGCAATATGCAGACACCATTATTTCAGGACATATGCAGCATGCAGCTTGGCTATGTTCTGAGTAAATGCATCTGCTGGAAATTGTAAAAACAGAAGAAAAAAATCATGGTGCAGAAATGGGCAATGTTGCAAACCACTCCTTTTGGGTTAAGTGAAGTGTTGGTATTTGTTTCTCAGTGTTTATGTCCAAAGTCTTCAGTATGAAAAAAAATAGTGCATGTAATTAAACCCATGTGACAATGCATAGCATAACTCAATATCCTGCATGGCAATGAACAGTTGTTTTAATTTGGAGCATGAATGGCTTTCAAGTTACTATGGTAATGTTTTCTGTGAAACTGTTATGAATTTTAAGACATGTAGAGGGATATTTCCTTGGGGAACCTTCCCTGTGTGCTTGCACATGGCATATTTATTTGTGTGTGCATTTGTGTGAGGCATAGGTGGACCCTTTTATAAGTAACTATTGATAAGATTAAGCACACTAGCATTTAAAAATAGTACTAAGTATGTTGGTATCCTCAGTAGCTTTTGTCTCATTCTTATAGGAAGAGTTCACTGTAAGAAAAGACCAGGTAATCAACTTTAGATAGTAATTGTTCGTTTGCTCATTTTTTGGTTAACATCTACTAATTATGCCCATTCTGGGGGAATAGTGTGATATTTCAACACAGGTGTGCACTACACACTGATCAAGTAAGGGTAACTGGCACTTCCACTTTACCTATCTCTCTTGCCTTTTCTCTTCTCCTTCTCCAAAGATTGTACGGATAGATTTTATGTGACTCTTTTCAATGTGGATTATCTCTTTTTTTAGTTGTGATAATAAGATGAATCTTAAAACCTGAAATTTTTGAGGAGACTTAGAAGTGGAAAGGTCCATCCTAGCACGAGAACACCTCTTGTAACAGCATCAGTTAAGGCCTCATGGTATTACATCTCCCACAAAAAATTAAAATCTGCCTTGAATAGATTTAGAGTGAGTCATTTGATTATTTTAAAGATACTCTATATTAGAGTACACTACAATACAGTGTTGATTTAGAGGTTTATCTAACAGGATAAAAGCCAAAACATGGTAACAGAAATTTACCAACAGTCCATGGATAACGTGATGAAGAAAAGCAAGAACATACTATTAAAAATGAAGTAGCAGCAACAAAGATATACTAATTAAATTCAATATATATTCATGAATAAAGTCTTTGGCTCTCCTGTGCAAGATTCCATAATGTTCCTGGGTGTGCGGTCAGGTATTTTCCTTTATTTTTGCTTCTATAATCAGATACTGTACCAATGAATTCTCCAGAATACACCTCTAAGTTCACAAACTACATCTAGACAGAAATAGCTTTGCCAGCTAAAGTAATGAATAATAAATTAATCAATTAGGGCCTTGACATGATAGGCAATTAACGAGTGCTTTAAGAAGGTACTAGAATATTTAACATCATCTTCAAATCAATGACATCTGGACTCACAGATTTCCAAGTCTAGTCTAACCAGACCAGGTGTATAACTGATAAAGAGGAAATCCAACAATTAATGCTACCTGTATATAAATAAGCATGTGAGAAACCCTAAGGCTTGCTAGATAAGCAGCTCTGAGGTCGCCTGAAGCTGGCTAGACATCCTCACATCCTCATTCTCAGGACCTACCATTCAGAGTCTAATTATTTGTGTTTCACATTCAAGGATACTTTGGTGATGATGATTAAATTTGGAAAGTCACAGTTTTGCATACAAATAGGATGAAGGGGAGAGGAAGGGGGGGTCTGCAGCAGCAGGATTTGAATAGTACTTTATCACTTTCAAACTTCTGAACTATGTGCAAACTACTTATTTTTCCTTAATTTGGTTCCCTTGCCTGTTAGAAAAATCCTAATAAAGCAGTAAACTGCCTATATTACTGTTCAGTAAGTACAGATTCTTTTATTACTGATTTTCTAACCCTCAAAATGAGAGCAAGTAAATGCTTATTCAATCCAACGTAGCTTTTAAAATCAAGTTATTAACATTTTCCAAATTATACAAATTAATCCTGGCTAGTGGCATACATCTCTAAAATTTCTCTTTTGCACCTGCCGCTTGTGAAACAGACATGAACGGAACAGAGCACAAACATGCCAAACTCAGCGGAAAGTGCTGCTCTGCACACCTATGCTAGAATAATGGCTTTCAGTCTCGACTCCTAGGAAACATGAGTGTTCCATGAAGTGGCTCAATATGTTTGTGGTCTGTTCTTAAAATGATGGTGTCCCTCCTGTAATTTTTTAGTGATTTCCTGAATATCTGTACCTCTGAGACCTTAAATATTATATGTACTTTATGGAGAACTTCATGCATAAAAATCGAAATAGCTTGTATAATATATGTATTCCCATTTCATAAGATGATTACCTATGTCAATACTTCTGCATATTTTGTAAAATACACCCTTGATTTGCAGTCTCTCAAAGACTGATTGGGAAGTAATGTTCTTTTTAAACAGTTACTTACTTTCTTATTTGTAGTACTAGAAATTGATCCCAGTCTTGCATACGCCAGGCAAGCACTCTTGTCACTGAGTCACATGCCCAGTCACTTTATTTTATTTTAGTTTAGTTTAGTTTAGTTGTTTTGAGACAGAGTCTCTACTAAATTGGGCAGGCTGATCTCAAACTTAGGGTCTTCCTGCCATGGCCTTCTGAGTAGCTAGGACTATAGTTATGCATCACCACAACGAGCGGGAGTGTAATACCCTAAATGTTTATTTGCAACAGGATGTATGAATTTTGTTTTACTTGTAACTTACCAATATTGTCAATAATATAGCAATTGAATCTGCTAAAACTATTGGACTGAATCTGTGATCTAAATAGATAGAAAGACATCTTGACAACCTGGAATCACACTGACTTTCTAACACTAACTTATATTCTAGGAGGTATTAACAATGCTTCATGCTTCATAGTCACGCCATATTTCCTACAGCATCCAGCCATGCTAAGTAGTAGCTTTGGAGGTAGAAACACATTTTAAAACATTAAGACATATTTTCAGCATCAAGCTCTCCAGCTGAGAAATGTACACTCATCAACACTGAATACATATTTTAAATATGATTTACACAGCTATGAAGGTGCAAAAATGTTATAGCATATCTAAGAATAAAGTCCTTAAAGAAACTGGGCTAACTCCAATGCTTCACAAATAAAAACTGTATCTTGCTAAATACCAAAATTTTTGCAAGTGGTAAATAGATATTTTTTATCAGTACACATATATTTTTTAGTACATATTAACGATACATAATGCACTCATTCTGGGGCATTGATTCACATACATAACACATCTTAGTCTTTTTTAATTCCCTTCTCTTTCCTTCACCCAACCCTTTTTCCATCTCTAAAAGCCCTATTTTCCTCTTTCCCATTGTCTTATTTTTCTTTTTAAATTATTTATACTCTGGGTTTCTCACATAGAAGAAACCATGTGAGTTTTAAACTTTTGGTTTACTTCCCTTAGCACTGTGGCCACTGGGTATGTTTATTTCACTGACAGTGACTCAAATTTATCCTTAGTGGCTGAGTAGTGCTCACTGGAGACACCTATTTTAAATTGTATGAAGGAAACATTTCCATTGATATCAATTATGAGAATTTCCCAAATCTGCATGTTAGAAATTTTTTCACTAACGGAAATTATAATTTTTACCAACTCAAATATATTTTTATTTTCAAAAATTCAAAAATACCTGTATATAGCTAAAAAACCATCTATGCATTATTTGGTGATGTAGAAGAAAAAATAAATTTACCTTTTAAAAAATATATTTATTATTATATCATGGGATCCAGGATGAAAGAAATTTATTGGTGATTTTTTTATGTCATGAGACACAGAATAAGAAAAAATTTACTCTTCATTCAATATCATGCTTATTTTAACTGTATATATCTACAGTTATAACAATGTTACATTATTTTAAAATAAAAAGAAGAAAACAAGAAAGAAAGGTAAAGAAAGCAATATTGAAAGAACTACTCTGAGTGGCTAAATAATACGCAATGTATTAACCACTGTTTCCCTTCTGTTATCTTGTTTTGAAATTTTGTTTCACTTTTTTTCCTCTGCAAAATAAATAAATAAATAAAATAGTATAATACTACAAAAAAGAAAGACATTTATGTTAGGAGAAAACTCATTGTGCTCTAAAATGAAATTACTATTTAAGTCAGAAAATATCTTTTGAAACTATCAGCTGCTATTATAACTACAGTATATTCATCATTTATTCTGAAGGTGACAATAAAATAAGCACTTCTGGTGTACACTGATAGGAGTTTAAAGTAGAACATTCTTTCCAGGTAACAATGTGACAACGTATATTACAATCATTAAACTTTATATTCTAGTCTTTATATTTTATTCTAAGATACATGTTCGAAAAGGAATTGTGTTGTAAACAAATAAATATTACTAGCTGTTTCAAACTACAAAATTGGTTAAAAGGTTTGTCCTTCCCTGTAATGGATTATAACACAGTTGTATAACCATGTTAGCTTACACTAACAGGCAAAACCTCACATGCTCCTGTCAGCATGCACGTCCTAGATGACAATCACACCAAAATCATGTACCTCTCTCAGAATGAGAGCTGGGGCTTTTCTTTCCCTCTCCAGGAATTACAAAGAATATAGATTAGCCCAAGTGACTGCTTGACTGGCCTGGAATCTTCTCAAAAGTTGCAGATACTAATTGTACTGAAATTCTGTGCTCTCAGGACTATGGGTGTGAAATGACAAAGCACTTCTCACCACTAACCAAGGTCACCTCAGTGCACTTGGCACTGGGCCACACGTGAGGATTGACTGCATCCTTTCAAAACTCACAAGGATGCTACCCACATGCCCTATTCTGCTCTTTTTGGAAATGATATGCTAATGCCTTATACAAAGAAGTGAGGGCCACAAAAATGTGACAACAGAGAGAATGGTACTCTCCCCAGATACCAGCCCCTGAAATCTGTGAGCGCCAAAGGGACTTTGCACATATATTTAATGAACGTTAAAATAGAGAGGTTATCCCTCAATCTAGTCACCCCAAATTCTGGTCTGCTCCTGCAACTGGAGGCAGAAAAGAGGTAGCAGGATCCGGACAGGCGAAGCCTGGGGAGTTTCTGAACTTCTGCGAGGAGTGTGCAGAAGGAGAGAAAATGACGAGAAACGCCGGGGCCCAGGGGGCCAGAGAAGCCTTGTCATCCACCAAGGACACAGGGACTTCACCCCTACAGCCACAGCACCTGAACCTGCGCGAAGCTGGAGTGAGGCCGTGTGCCTACAGAGCAACTCGGGTCCCTTGACCCGACCCAAAGGAGCACAAAACTAGGCCCCTATTACACTTGAAGCTGTCCTAAGAGTAGCCTACCAGGGTATGAGTAGGAAATCAAATCTGTAAGTATATGGAGCAGTGGATGAAGCTGATTTTTATTTTCCACTTTACCCTTTGACTTTTTCTAGTTTTACAATAAAAATGAGTAGTTTTCTACTTTTACAATGAGGAATTTACAATAATTGAAGTTGTGTGTAATTATATGACAATGATTTTTTGTTGAGATAAGGTTTGTATGATTCAGGAACATTCTCTTACCAAATGCAGTGTAATGAGCTTTCTGAGTAAATTTTTCCTCAATTTGCTCTTGCTTAAATAATACAATTAGTGGCAAGATATAACCTGCAAAGTGTAAATCTGATTTTTTTTTTGTTACAATCCTCCCAATAGACTGGCACAATTATTCTGCCACAGAAAATAATACCCGTGGAGTTATCGAGTACAAAATGTAAACACTTCCTTTTAAAGGCGCTGTAGTCTTGAGAGATGGACAGTGCTATACACTACAAAACCATCTAATGAAAACAGCATGATGCTGACAATGGATACGTAGACCAGTGGCAAAGAGTAGAGAGTCTACAAATTGATTCACAGAGCCACAGGCAACTAATTCTTGACAGAGTCTCCAACACATACTTTAGAATAAGAAGCGCCTCTTTAATAAATGTGCCAGGAATACTGGATATCCATGTGCAGAAGACTGAAGCTTGACCCCTATCTTATGCTGTATAAAAATCAGCTGAAAATGGATCAAAAATCTGTGTGTAAGATCTAAAGCTTTGAGACTTCTGCAAGAAAACAGAGAGGAGACACATCAAAACTTTGGAACAGATAAAGCATTTTTATAGGGCTCCAAAAGCACAGGAAAGAAAAGCCACAATTGACACATGGTATTATGTTAAACTAAAAAGCACACAGCAAACAATTTAAAAGAGTTAACTATAAAATGGAGGAAAATATTTTCCATTCATTCATCTTTCAGAGTGCCAATAAGTTCAATGTGTAAGGAATTAAAAAATAAAACTTAACAAAAAGTACCTAATACAATCTAAAAGTGGTCCAATGATCTGGAAAAAAAAAAAAAAAACACTTCTTACAAGAGGAAATACAAATGGTCAAAAATGTTTTGTATCATTATGCATCCAGTAAATGTGCATCAAAACCACAATGAGAAATCATCTCACCCCATCTGGAACAGCTATTATAAAAATGAAAACTAACAAATGCTGGCTAGCATGTGGAGGAAAAGCAACTCTGATTTGTAGTTGGAGGAAATGATATGCTAATGCCTTATACAAAGAAGTGTATGTAACAGTGTAGTTGTTGTGTTGGTTTCTCAACAAACTAAAAACAGAACTACTGTATTATCTACTCTTACTTCTGGAACTCTATCCCAAGGAAAGGAAGTCAGCATGTCAAAGAAATACCTGCATGCTCATCTTTATGCAGCACCATCTACAACAGCTAAGATGTAGATACAGTCTCTTTGCTCTTCAACAGCTAAATGGATAAAGAAAATAATATCATGGAGTCATAAGGAATAAAAATAATCAATTGTAGCAAAATGGATGGAACTGAACATTATTTTAAGTGAAATATGCAGGCACAGAAAGAAAAATACTGTATCATGTGTGGAAAATAAAGAGAAGCTAAAAGAACTCAGATCACTAATGACTGGAGAGGGTGCGTGGGGAACAGGGTGGAAGAAGATGGTTAGATTCGATCAAGGGACACTGTGCAGGTGGAAATATTACACTAAACCACACTACTCTGTACAGTTATTGTGGTTCATTCAGATCTCTTTAAAAGTACCTAGTCAACATTCATAGGATTCATTGGAAGCAACCCTTAGAGGTAAACTGATAGCATTGAATGTATGTATAAGAAGGAATCAAAAACAGCAACCTAAATCTTACCTTAGGAAACTAAGAACACAGTAAGTTAAGTAAAAAAAGAAAACATTTGAAGCAGAAGTCAATACAACTGGCAACAAAAACAGTAGGGAAAATTAAATGAAACCAAGAGTTGGTTCTTTGTAAAGACTGACAAAATGGTAACACTTTGGCCAGTGTAATTAAGAAAAGAGAGTGAAAACTAACAGAAATGGAAAGGCCCTAATTGTAATCCCATGAATATTTACAGGATAGGAAGAGAACTGTGAATAATTCTATGTCAAAACTCCCTCATAAAAGCAGAAGCAAAGAATTGGGCTAGGTCTGTCGCTATTAAAGGAACTGATCAATAATTAATTACCTCCAAACCAGAAAAGCCCAGCTGAATTCACTGGTGAATTTTACAGAACATTTAAGCAAGAAATACCAGTGTGAGAGGAAAAAAGCCACTCTGCAATCTTTCCAGCAGTAAAACCAGGAGAAATACTTCCATATTTATTTTATGAGGGCAGCATTACACCAATACAAAAATCAGACAGATATTATAAGAAAGAAAAATACAGACTGAAATAGATGTAAAGAACCCCAACAGAATGTCTGAAAATTAAACACAATTGTATACAAACATCGTTATAAACCACAACCAAATATTGAACCAGTGTGCAAGACTGGTTCAGTATTTGAAAATCTGTATCACCAGGCTAAAGAAAAAAAACCCTCCAGTTGTATTGAAAGGTACAGGAAAGTATTTGACAAAGCCCAACACCTATCTATGATAAAACTTCTTGCAAAAGTATTAATAAAGAGAAACTTTCTCAAACTTACAAAGATCATGTACAAAACCCTACAGCTAACACCACACTTAAGGATGAGAACCCAACATGTTCTCACTGAGCTCTGACACATATGCAGGGTACTTGCCTTCCTCACCACCACCCATAGTACACTGCGAGTCCTGGCTAATACAATGATACAAAAAAAGGAAGTACAGATGGTAAACATACCTGGAAGGAAGAAAGAAAACTATGCTTCGGAGTGACATGATTGTCTATGTAGAAATCCCAAACAGGAAACCTCAACAACAATAAGCCTCCTGAGACTAACAAGCATTTATAGCAAGACTTGAGGACACAAGTCAGTATCCAAAAATATTGCTTTCTTCTGTACTAGAAATCAATACTTCTACTTTGAAATAAAAATTCATAATTTAAAAAGTAAAAGAAATTAACTGGTGGATATTTAGTTGGTATAGCACCTGCTTTTATTTTTATTTATTTTTTTATTTTAGAAACATAAAAGTACAAAAACCTATTGACAAACAGACACCCATTATCATAGAAAATATTACAATCACAACTAATCTATAGACAAGGTGATATGGTCTCAACAATTGTTGTTGCTTTATCCATTGATATCTTCGAATTGTAGATGTATGGACCCATATACAGACATGCAAATTTAGT